>CM033273.1:47045895-47241934 GCA_019343175.1 Oedothorax gibbosus
CATCCTAGAAACTATATTTAGTTAAAATAATTAAAAACAGGAGAATTAATTTTTGTTGCATAATTTAGTTAAGAAAGAAAAACGTCCAATAATATGCATCAATATCGGATTATTTAATAGGTTGCATTCTTTGTTTTTAAAGAGGCAGCATACTTTCTATTTCATTTCATTTTAAAAGGAAATGTAGTTTTTCATTTACATATAAGTATTTAGTAATAAGAAATGATGTTTTAATACTCTTTATGAGGTATTTTTTGTTGCTTTTAGCTTATACACTACGTTTATTACGTTAGAAGTGGAAGCTTTTATTAAGGTTGGGCAACATCATATTGAAGCAAAAATCAGACAAAGCTATATATGTCCCACATTTCATTAAAAAATTTAGTTTAATTTAAATAAGAATTAATTTTAAATACCTAAACATTTAATCTATGACATAAGAGGGATTGTCACTCTCATAGAGCTAATGCATTAGTTTTGGAATCGCAATTTCCGCAAAAGTATTGGTTTGCCATGTTAGCCCTTTTAACATAACATCGAAATGAAACAAATTTGAAACGAAAATGTTATCTAGTTATTTAATTATATATTTTTGAAGTTTTAAAATGCCAATATATACAGCAGATGGCGACACTATTTAAAAATTTTATCAATTACTAATTAAATAACCGGATCTTATTTTCTTTTTAATTTTGTTTTAAATTGATGTTGTGATGATTCCCATACCTGGTAAAAATAGGATAACATGGCAAAGCCATTCTTTTGCAAAAGTTGTGATTTCAAAGCTAATGCATTTAGCTCTATGGGACTGACAGTCCCTCTTAATCTAGTATGCATCTATACATATCGTACAGAAATTGCTTTAAAATTAGCCGCAAATGGAAGAAGAAATCCAAGCCTGACGTCATAATCCGCGACAAGAGGATTGTGAATGTTTTTTCTAGAAGGGACGTATTGCTTACTTCAATGTCAATTACCAACTAATTAAATCACACTTTTACAAGTTTGAATGATACCAGCGTGTATTTGAAGGGAAAGTGGTTTTCAAATGAATATGAAATTCATGCAACTTCTTCATTCAAAACACCATGTCATAAAAAAAATTTCGCAAAGAGGATATGATATAACATAATTTGGATTGTTAAATGACACTGTTGTGACATGTAACTAATAAAAAAGAGATCAGCAGAACTGTAATTGATCTCAATACTTTTTAGTGTTTTACCGGCTTTTATAAAACTGATATGAACAGATCTTTACGTCCATCTTTTGTAACAACAATCAGGGCTGGGGAACCCAATCGGTTAGGCATTCGCCTAGCATGCGGAAGGTCCCAGGTTCGGGTCCGGGCATCGCCAAAATAACTGCCGGCCTATAAACGGTCTGTGCAACCAAAAATGTCCGACGAATAATGTGTGGAGGGAGTGCACGTTAAATATACTTCAAAGTCTTAACGCTGCGTACGATGTCGCCCTTAACGGTTGCGTTGGGTGCCTACTCAGGTGTCGGCTCGTCACTCGACTGTGGTTCTCAAATATGACGGCCGTCGCCAATAGTCCGACGATAATTTAAACTAAACTAGTGCGACGATAATTCAAACTAAACTAAACTATAGCAACAATAAAAGTTTCATTGACAATAAAAAGTAAAAAATTACATTATTAATTGACATTTCAACATACATTGTCTTTGTAATTTGTTTCAATTCACTATTTTTTTCTTGTGTCTATTTTTGTGGCGTCTTTTAATATGAACGATTACAAAATCCAAGTAATTTTTCTTTTAAAAAGATGTGTCAATGTAAACGACAATCAACGACTTTTCTAAAGTCGGTGAAAATAAAAAAAAGGAATACAAATCAAAGATTAATTTTTTTTTAAATGTCAAATATTCTGAAGTTGAATTAAGATAAAAAGTGAAAAGTAAAAGCTGTCTTTGAGTATCTTTAATTGCTGTGATGCGATATAGACAAAAGAACCACAATATGCTCTCTTAACAAGCTTACTGCAATACAATTTTTTTTTAAACAAGAAGTTCTTAAAGAACTAAAATCGCCTACTTTCCTGTTACTTAAATACTAACTGAAATTCTAATCGGGAAACATTTAAGTTCTTAACAGTAAATATCATCAACAACCGTTTCTACACTATAACCGTTATACACATTAGAAAAAAATCGCTAAACACAGACATCATCCAGCTATAACATAAACTTCTAAAAGCCAAAATCAACTATTTTTTCCTTAATATTCTTTTAAAAATTAACTTAATATTATTTATCGTCTGCACGATTTATTTGTAGTTCGAAGAATAATTAAATATTTATTAATAACAAAAGTAATGAAACCACTCCAAACTGTATTAAAAAAATACGAAATGTAAATTAAATATAAGCGTAATTGTATGCAAAAGTATGCCTTGCCGCTTTCTTGGTAAACAATTAATGAACAATCAAAGAATCACATTGTGCTACATTTTATGACGTCATTCCAAAATGATTAATGAAAAAAATATTTTGCTTCAAATATTTTTAAATAAAGTTTCTCATGCCATTGTTGATTTGACAACAGTGATTTAAATGACTCAAAATTGAATTCCAATGCTAATTCAATGGGAAATTCGCCGACAGATAGTAAATTTGTGTCCGTCCGGACGTACAGACAGGCGTACAAAAAGTATGAAAGTTGGGTTTCTGAAGTTAAAGCTTTCTAACAGAAAAGAAATTTTAAGATCAGATGTATAGAACCGATTTTGGAAGGGGGGTACGGACAGACAGACATCGACTGCAAGTCAATACCTACTGTTTCATTTTTTTTAATTCTTTCGAATTAAAAAAAAGAAAAGTAGACTAAAAATTATAAAATCTTGAATATGTGTTTCTGTAAAAACTTGACAGTTCATTGACTGTTTTATACGTTTCTATCTCCCAGGAGGTTAAATCTCATGAGGTATAAAAGCAAGTTGACATTGTCGCCTATTTGTTTGTAACCCTCACAAATATTTAAAAAACGCCGCCGTTACTATTTCTGTGTCTAGGTTTGGTTTAGTTTGAATTATCGTCGCACTAGAGCTACACGAGGGCTATTGGCGACGGGCGTCGCAATTTAGAACCACAGTCAATTTCTGTGTCTAGCATAGGGCCGAAACTTGAAAGAGGGTTGCTTTAGTTTTGAAACCAAGCGTAGGTATTCAACAACGAGCCTAATTTGGGTAATGTGCGTTTTGCTTTTATACATGGTTCTTAATTCGAATATATTTACGTTTAAGGGTCTTCTGATATTATAGTTTATATAAGATGACAACACGTACTGCATTTTGCATTGCAGTCAAAGTTTGTAATTTAAATATATAGCTATTAAACTTTCTTAAATATGCATCCAGTTTATTTAATACAGTTTTTTTCAAACAAAAAAAACGTATATAAAATATTATTCATGAAAACTTAATGATGATTTCTCGTATATTTAGACACTGAAAGAAATCTAGTCACGCTATTTTTAAATATAAAATACAATCTGTATTAAAACAATTTTAAACATATGTAGTTTGGAAATTGCTAAGAGATTTGAGTAGTACAGAAACAGTTTACAAAATTTGTACAGTTTTCAAAAAATGTATAATTACCCATATTTTGTAGGATTGATTAAAAAAATTAACTTCTTGGATCTTGCAATATTACTCAAATATTTTAAAGGAAGTATTATTATGACTATTTTAAAATTAGAAAGAGATTTTACAGAGATATTAATAGTTTTAAAAACTATAAAAACGCATTAACCAAACAAACATTATCAAAGAAAAAACCCGTCTTTTACTTAAGTTATTAACACTTGATCAAAATGTGAAAAAAGATGTCTAAATCTATATTTAAAAATTTATGATTTTATTTAACTTTTTGAAATTTGTAACTAATTTTATCTGTTAGTGGCATAGTGAGTCCCAGTGGCTTAGTGATAGTGCTTCGCATCGCCACGCCACAGGTCCGGGGATCGAATTCTGTATTGGTCGAGGTTGACTCATCCTTTCATCCCTTAAGTGGGTCGACAAAATGGGTACCAAGCATGCTTGGGAACTAAACACTGGAGGTTCCGCGTGAGGCTGACCACCTTACCGGGACATTTGCCTAGCACCCCAGAGCCCTAGGTCATGAAAGCTGAAATGGGCACAGCAGGCCTTGGCCCACTAATGGACAGTTGCGCCGAGGAGTTTAGAGTTTAGTAGTTGTATAGTATTTGTAAAAAAATTACTGATATATGTTTTGAGACACAAATTGTTGAAATATATATTCGTCTTCTATACTAGAAACATAAACAGAATACTTTTAATATGGCCAAGGAGAGGATACCTCAAGTGAGGGTTATAATATAAGATTTTAATTGATAAATAATACTACTTATATTCAGGGGGCTGGGGAGCCCAGTCGGTTAGGAGCTCGCCTAGCATGCGAAAGGTCCCAGGTTCGGGTCCGGGCATTGCCAAAATAACTGCCGACCTATAAACGGTCCGTGCAGCCAAAAAATGTCCGACGAATAATACCCCGTGTGGCGGGAGTGCACGTTAAATAACCTTCAAAGTCCTAACACTGCGTACGATGTCGCCCTTAACGGTTGCGTTGGGTGCCTACTCATGTGTCGGCTCGTCACTTGACTGTGGTTCTAAAATACGACGCCCGTCGCCAATAGCCCTCGTGTAGCTCTAGTGCGACGATAATTCAAACTAACCTGATATTCAGTAATTTGTGTTAAAATTAGTAAAAAAATACAAAAATCAAATGTTGAGTTACGCCCTTGTATGATCACCGACTCCTTCCATTTAAACTTACCGAGATATCTCTAAAATCCACATTTTTATGTTAAACAAGGAGTTCTTAAAGAACTGAAATAGCCTACTTTCCTATTACTTAAATACTTACTGAAATTCTAATAGGAAAACAACTTAGGTTCCTAACAGTAAATATCAACAACAATCGTTTCTACACTAAATTTATACCCATTCGAAAAAAATCGCTAAACACAACATCCAGCTATAACTTAAACTTCTAAAAGCCAAAATCGGCTATTTTCCTTAATATTCACAAATTAACTTAATATTATTTATCGTCTGCACGATTTATTTGTAGTTCAAAGAATATTTCAATATTTATTAATAACAAAAGTAATGAAACTACTCCAAACTACATAAAAAATAAGAAATGTAAATTAAAACTAAGCATAATTGGTATGCAAAAAATATGCCTTGCCGCTTTCTTGGTAAACACTTTCTTGGTTAATGAACAATCAAAGAATCACATTGTGCTACATTTTATTACGTGTTTCGAAACTGATTCATGAAAAAATTATTTTGCTTCAAATATTTTTAAATAAAGTTTCTCATGTCATTGTTAATTTGGCAACAGTGATTTAAATGACTCAAAATTGAATTTCAATGGTAATTCAATGGGAAATTCGTCGACGAACGGTAGATTTATGTCCGTCCGGACGTACAGACAGGCGGACAAAAAGTGTGAAAGTCGTGTCTCTGGATGTTATAGCTTTCTAACAAAAAAATGAATTTTTAAGATCCGATTGATAGAACCGATTTTGGAAGGGGGGTACGGACAGACAGACAGACGGACATTGACCGCATGTCAATACCTATTTTTTCATTTTTTTAATTCTTTCGAATTAAAAAAAGAAAAGTAGTCTAAAAAAATTCTGATGTTGAGTATACAAATTTTATACAATTGTAGATCACAGTACACGAACTGAATTAATAACTTCGAAAAGAACTGAATTAATACAAAGTTTTAACACTTGATTTATATAAAAAATTCCAAATGTCATGTGTTTTATTTCATGCAATAAATTGCCAACTAATTGGCTGACTGGGTGGTTCTAAAATATGACGCCCGTCACCAAAAGCCCTCGTGTAGCTCTAATGCGACGATCATTCAAACTAAACTAAACCAACTAATTGGCTTATTGGGTTTTTTTTGTTCGTATCGTATAAGCTTTTTTCTCTTTCTGAAATAAATGTGAAAAATGGTTAAAACCATTTTTATTATATTATTTTACTATATACCTCATAAAGGGATTAAAGGAAAGTTTTTATATCTTAGAATGGTCTTAGAATGGTCTTCTTATAGTGTCCAATGGAATGGTCTTCTTATGGTCTTCTTAGAATGGTCATCTTAGAATGGTCTGTCAGATGATGGAGTGGTTACTGATATTTTTAAAAATTAAGCTTGACGGACCTGGGAATATTGTAGGGGGATTCTAAATTTAAAGTTATAAATATTTTTGGAGAAGTACGAGAACAAATGTAAAGTGTGTAGTTAAAAAGTCTTCAAATATTTATAACAATAACAATTACAAAAATAATATTTAATATTCAAACAAAGAAAAAACCCACATTACAGTATAAATGAGTACCAAAAGGGCAAACAAATTCCGTTTAGGCCAAAAAAAAAAGAAAATTCACATAAACTAGAAACTAAGAAAAACAAAATAAACAACAGTATAAAATAGTAAAAGAGTCGGCAAAACTAAATAGTTACCATGTTTAAAATTTAAGCGAAAAATAAAGATCAATGTCTTCAATATAAGATCAAAATTCAATTACACTTTTTTTTTAACATAGTGAAATTTTAATGTTAAGTTTTTTTTAACAAATATTGGGAGAAAGATTTATAAGTTAAGTACTTGTTAAGTTTGGGGGAAAGATAAAATAATCGACGGAATAAATTTAAAAAAAAAAATTAGAATCCGAATAATTCATGCATTCAATAAAAAGATTAGAATAAAAAAAAGCGTTTAAGAAAACAAAACATTTGCTTGTTGTTTTAACAAAGCCTCCAAACTAAATTATTTAAAAAGAAACGCTTCGTGTAAAAGTTTAGTTTGAAAGTAAAGAAAATAGTTTTTTTCGTTTTATACACACTGCTAATGGATATTTATTTTTCAAAAGTTTGTATATTATATCTTTAACAAAACAAAAAATTAACTATTTCTCAGCCTTCTTGAATATTTTATTTGTCAGGATGTTACGTGGGAACACATTTTAATGTATAATGTTTAAATTGATTTTTAAATAATACATTTTACCTTGGAAATGTACATTAATGATATGTAAGCACTTAAACTACAAAATTGTTTACGAACAAAAAAGCTAAACGCTTCGAAGATGTTTAATATTTAATGCCTAAATGGCATTCATTAAAATTAGAGGAACCATTAGATAAATGTGAGATGGTATTCTTAGGTAAGACTGGTCTGCTTTAGAATAAATTTACCTTGAGTACTGTTTTGAAATTTGAAACACTCCAGTTTTAAGGTTGAGACATTAAATGATAATGGTTTGTGATATGGGTCATTCTCAGAAGGACTTTACATTCTGAACTTTTAAATTGTTCAAAAAATAATAAAGTTTTCACATAAGATGTGTTTGTTACTGTTGCATAAAATAATTCTCTTATCTAATGGAACTAAACAAATTCTGTAAACATTTCTTCAAAACTATGATTTTTTTTTGCTTATGAAAAAGGTGTAATATGTATACTCTCTTACAACTTTCTTTTAACGTTTCACATCTAAAAAGTCAAATGCTGAAATAAGCAATAATTATTTGCATTTTAATTAAACAAGAAGTGTCCTGAATGCTCAATATAATATTTAAACAATGTCATCAATGAAACTTTAAACTAAGTTGTCTCCGCACTGTTTCTTTTTTTGAAAGAGAGAAAACAGATAATTCCTTACTTATGTTGCCATTGAAATCTCATTGCAATAATCAAATGTGCTGCCATCTATAAATTATTCTCAGAACTACTTTTCAGCAATCACTGTTTCCAACAGGGGCATATGCCAAGAGTCCTTATGGGACAGCTGAAATGAGCGCAGCGGCTTTTTAGCCTACTTTTCTTTTTTTTTAATTCGAAAGAATTAAAAAAATGAAAAAGTAGGTATTGACATGCTGTCGATGTCCGTCTGTCTGCCCGTACCCCCTTCCAAAATCAGTTCTATAAATTAGATTTTATAAATTCTTTTTTTGTTAGAAAGATATGACCTCAGATACCCAACTTTCATACTTTTTGTCCGCCTGTCTGTACGTCCGGACGGACATAAATCTAATATCTGTCGGCGAATTTCCCATTGAATTTGCCTTGAAATTCAATTTTGAGTCATTTAAATCATTGTTACCATATCAACAATGGCACGAAAAACTTTATTTATTTAAAAATATTTTTTTGAAGCAAAAGAAATTTTTTCATTAATCAGTTTCGAATTGCGTCATAAAATGTAGCACAGTGTGATTCTTTGATTGTTCATTAATTCTTTACTGGAAAGCGGCAAGGCATATTTTTTGCATACAATTCTGCTTGGTTTTAATTTACATTTCTTATTTTTTTAATGCAGTTTAAAGTAGTTTCATTAGTTTTGTTATCAATAAATATTTAATTATTTTTCGAACTACACATAAATCGAGAAGACGATAAATTATATTAAGTTAATTTGCGAAAGAATATTAAGGAAAATAGTTGATTTTGGCTTTTAGAAGTTTAAATTATAGCTGGATGCTGTGTTTAGTGATTTTTTTCTAATGTGTATAAATCGGATGTAGAAATGGTTGTTGATGATATTTACTGTTAGGAACGTAGTTGTTTCCCGATTAGAATTTCAGTAAGTATTTAAGTAACAGGAAAGTAGGCTGTTTTAGTTCCTTAAGAACTTCTTGTTAAAACTAGGGTCTGTAGTGCCATTAAGTTTAGTTTATATTTTAAAATTGTCATTTAATAAAGAACTATTTTTTAAAAATGCATTTAAAAATGTGCCGTGAAGTTAAATTAAAGCTTCATACAGTGAAAACATACTGAACTAAGTGATCATACAGTGAATCGGTTAATATTTTTACTTGTCCCTAAATACATTTACTTGCCTCAGTATGCAAGAAGGTTCAAATATTTGTGTGGCGGTTCACCACACACGCAACCTCAATATTCCATCAACTACTAGGTGGCGCTGATTTACAGCCGCGTTTCTACCACTATTCCAGGTTACAACGTTAATAGTAGTATATAAGCCGAGGTAACTCATCTCCACCTTGAGGATCCTTTTTGGTAGACTATGGGTTACTGAGGCCGCTACAGTGGTGCCCCGAGGACGTGATCGTCACCCACTCCAACGACGCTCCTCCTACGATGCGCTCAACAACGGTTGCTGACTAGCTGCTAATGCACTCAACGCTGCACGCAACTCAACGGCCAACGCTGGCGTACAACTCAACCGCAGCTCAACGCACAGCGAAGCAACCCGCGCATGGTTCCTTGCCTTGTTTCTAGGAGGGGATTGGTGTGGCGGTTCACCACACACGCAACCTCAATATGCCATCAACAACTAGGTGGCGCTGATTTACAGCCGCGTTTCTACCACTATTCCAGATTACAACGTTAATAGTAGTATATAAGCCGAGGTAACTCATCTCCACCTTGAGGATCCTTTTGGTAGACTATGGGTTACTGAGGCCGCTACATTTGCAAATCTGAGGCTTAAGTTTCGAATATTTTAAACACACGAAACATCTAATTGAAACAGAAATTCTTCCTTGAATCCGTCAATAAACTCTTAGCTAAGGTACTTCCTTAGATCCTTTCTTTGTAATAGAGGCATTTCAGTGTTTCGTCTTTTATTTCAGTGAAGTCTTGTTTGTATCGTAATTGGAAAGATTTTCGAGGGTTTACCTTTAGAAAGAGTCGAGATAAGTTGTCGGAAAAGTTGAACCTCTTTTCGAGATGAAATTCTGTTCATTCAGAGGGATTGTCAGTCCCATAGAGCTAATGCATTAGTTTTGGAATCACAACTTCCGCAGAAGTATTGCTTTTCCATGTTAGCCCTTTTTCCCCAGGTAGGAGTATCAACATAACATCGAAATGAAACAAATTTGAAACCAAAATGTTATCTAGTTATTTAATTATATATTTTTGAAGTTATAAAATGCCCCAAAATATACAGCAGATGGCGACACTATTTTAAAACTTTATCAATTAATAATTCAATAACCAGATGTTATTTTCTTTTCAATTTAGTCTTAAATTGATGTTATGATGATTCCCTTGCCTGGGGGGTGAAAATGGGACAACATGGCAAACCAATACTTCTGCGGAAGTTGTGATTTCAAAACTAATGCATTAGCTCTATGGGACTGACAGTCCCTCTTCAACAAAAAGTTCATTCAACAGGACCAAAGTGCATTGATATAAGTAAGGAATGGGTGAATTGTTTAAAACCTCCTTTAGTATAGAAAACGGAAATTAATTTGTTTGATATCTTGTAAATGGGCTTGTTTTGCGTGGGATCTGGTAACAGCTCTGCTGTCTTGTTTTCATTTTTCTCATTACTTTTGTTGATATTCGAAATTGAGTTTTCTAAGAATAAGTTATTTTAGTTGTTATTTTTTTAAAATTACAACTTCTTGCTTGCTGTCGGTTGTATTAATCATTTATCAAGGAAAACTTGAATTGAAAGAAGTTTGAATTTAAAAAAAATAACAACTAAAATATTCTTAGAAAACTCAATTTGGTATACCAAGGCAAAAGCCTCTATGGGCAAAAGTAGTCCGAGAAAAATGAAAACAAGACCGCGGAGCTGTTGCTAGATCCCTCGTGAAACAAGCCCATTGCTTTTCAAGTAAGCAATTAAAAGTTTTCAAAAGAATTTAAATAGCTAAATGCATTGTATTTTAATAGAGATAATGAAAAATATTACAAATTATTTATTTGTTCGTTTTGTTTTTAGCTTCCACACCACATTTCTAACGTAAAGGGTGAAATATTTTATAACAGCTATGTCCGTTCGTCCCTCACTCACTTTAATGGCCCTTACTACAAATGCTACACAGAAGTGTGAGTTGTTAAAAAAATAATTCAACAGTAACGAAACTAGAGGACATTGCAAATATCTTTATCATCAAAAATTTAATTTAATTTTAATATGAAGTAATTATAAAATCTAAACTAAACTTTTAATGTACACTTCTCTTAAGTAAGTTCTATTGTTAATCAACATTTCTACTGTTTCTAAAACATGTCGTCAAACGCAAGAGAAACTTTATTTAAAAAGAAAATAAACTTGAAGGAATATATTTTTTATGTGATATAAAACAGTTATGATTGACGACATAGTATATAAAGCAATATAGCTAGTTATTTTGATGGTTAATTATATGTGCATTAAAAAAATATGCAGAGAAAGTTCTAATTTTTCGCATACATAATCTGGTCATTTTTAATATACTTTTAAGCGATTATCAATGTATAATTGTAAAAAGACGTCACAATACATTTTATTGTGAAAATTGTAAATACTATTTCTTAAAAATATAAAGAGTAACGATGCTATAAAAAATTGCGCTTTTATTTTTGAGAATCAATTTTACTAAATATTATTCTTTGAGCTGCAAATTAGTTTAGCAAACGATAAAAAAAATATTAAGTGAATTTGCGAAAGAAAGTTAATAAAATTTGCTAAAAAAACAACTAAAAGTTGTTTTTTAAGAAAGTGACAGAGAAGTTTCTTTCTTTGAATAAAAACCGAGTTATTTTTAATTTTCTTAATAATATTAATTTAAATGATAATATGCTAAATTTAGTTTTATAGAGCAAATATATCGATAAAGACTATTAATTAAATCTTCGAAAGAAAATCAATAAAAATGGTATTTTTCTTATACTTTAAAAGTTTGAAACTAGCTTATAGCCGTGTTTCACGATTTTTTTTCTAACGTTTATAAATAAAGTGTGGAAGCATAGTTGTAAGTAACATTTTATTACAAAAACCTAGTTTTTTTGTTCTATAAATGGTACTTAAAAATTAATTGGTTTAGTTAGGTTTTGAAGGTGACATAATACTTTAAAATTGTATGTCAATATTAAATGATTTGTTTCCATTTAAGAGTGATCAATAATTCAAATCTATTCTTCAAAAATGAAGCTAAAAATTTTGCGTATAAATGTTTAGTATAGGGGTGATTTTGAAAAATGTGAAATTACATATGGTGATGAGACATTACAGATCTTACGACCAAATTTAAAATTTTAGTATCAATCATTTATTAAAACAACATACTTTTTTGAGCTATTCAAAAGTATGTGCGTATTAAAAAATTATATAAATTTTGTCACCTGTATTTACCTGAAATTTTTGAAGTCGCAGCATAGAACTTTGTAAACAATCTACGGGGACGATTCAATGACGCAATTTTCTTCCGGAAATGACGTTTTTACCACAGAATTTGTTTCTGAAGTTGATGTTACCGATCTGACACGTAAACTTCTGACATGCATATTTTGCGTCTTATTTTGTATTCTAGGTAAATTTTAATAGATATGGGGGGGGGGGGGGGTGTCTTAATATTGATGAGACCTTAGCTAAAGTAGTTTTCAAAATCCAATTTTTAATTCAAATTGCATGTAAATCAAAATGAAATTACAAATAACCATAAACAATAAAAAAAGTTAGTTTTTAACGGTAGTTTTATATTGTTATTTATATTCATTTAAAATTTCCGTGGTTTATGAAGATGATTTTAAAATAGTATTTTTATTACATATACAATAAGCATTAACAATTAATAATATGTCAATACCCATCAAAATTGGTCTGTATTTCATTGTCTATTTATCATCTAAAATAAAATTTAAAAGAATCATTTCGAAGTCATAATACTTTGATATACTTATTTATTATTCTTTAAAAGAAAAGAAGGTTTATATTTTTTTTTGTTAGAAATGTGAATTATTCTATTTGGTTGACCAGCCGCTTCAGCGACTCAATTTTTTTTTATTTAATTTGTTTGTAATAATTGCATTTATGAAGAAAAAAACACGCATTTCGCTGGATTACTTTCTAACCAAACTACATATTTATCGGCATAGAGTGGCATTTATTACAGTCAATCTATTGTTTGAATCTTAAATATGTGCAAACATTGTTGATCGCAAATTTTCTGAAACAAAAAGAATGAATAACAGTTAATTACGAGTCAAAGATTTGTATGATTGTTAAATATTTCAAGGAATTCAAAATTGCTATTCATGTTTCTTTTTGTGTCAGAAAAATTGCAATCAACAATTATTTCGAGCATTTCCTTGCGGAAACTTGTTTATAATGTAAGATAATGGTTTATCTCGTTTTCATAACGATTCATGCAGTCATGTACAATTTTCACTAAAAATATCGATACAAATGTGTGAATCTCAAACGGGCATAGTTAAAAGTAGTTTGTGGAAAATATATATCTTAGACGTCAAAATATCATATCAAAACGAATTTCCCCTTTGCAATAACGATAGATTTGGCTACATAAGCACCTCCTCATAAATATTTTATTTGTATTATTTTGGTGCGAATAGTTTTCAATCCGTGGAGAAACAAAGCTTTTCGCAAAAAATATGAACAAAAATAAATTTTTTGTCTTCGTAACATATTCTTGAATAACTGCAATATGTTTATGTACCCATATAGGGTAACGAGTACAGGGATTGGCACCCTCACAGTGATTGGCACCCTCATTCATTATTGAAAATAATAAGATGTTAAAGACCAAAATGTTGTTGCCAACATGACAAACGTTAATGGCGGGAATTTCAAAAACCTTTGTCACACCTATTTTGGGCTTTAACATCTTATTATTTTCAATAATGAATGAGGGGGCCAATCACTGTGAGGGTGCCAATCACTGTACTCGTTACCCTACATGTATGTTCATCTTTTATTTTTTTGTTAAAAAGTATATGTGTATCTTAATTTAAGTTTGACCAACCTTCCAGTAACTCAAATTAGTTACCCATTTAGATAAACGAAGTTAAGTGGCACAATCTTAACTAAAAAAAAAAACTAATTAAAATAAAATGTTAGCTGTTCTTATTATTTAACGGTAATATTTGATACGTCACTTATGCCAATCCTGCATCAAGCTCTTCGACAATATGTCAACTAAGTGGAATCCCGGAAGACTGACATAAAATAACGCGGCCACTTTAGGAAAATGATGGTGAGCTTTAACACAGCCAATAACGCCTCGTAATTTAGAACCCTGGTCAAGTGACGAGGTCGACACCTGAGCGGGCACCCAACGGAACTTTGAGCGACATCGTACGCTAACGCCGTCGGGACTTTGGACTCCACAGATTTAACGAGCACGTCTGTCCCTGTGTACTCGGGCCCATCCGTGATGAGGATTTTTTCTACTATTTCCAGCACGGATCCGATTTATAGGATGACTGGCAGTAGGTGGGATTCGAACCCCCGCACTCCTGAGAAGATTGAATCTCTAGGCTGATGCCTTAACCACTCGGCCACGGACGGGCAAGGAAAATGATAGAAAGAAGGAAAAAGGAACAGAAATTTAAGAAGGGATATATGTGTTTAAGGGGCATAGTGGCTTAAGTGGCAGCAGTTCCAGGTCGCTGATTCGGAGTTCGAATAATATGCTCGGAGTTCGTTCAAATTAATATGCTTCGATTAAAAAAAAAATTAAAGTGCATTTTAAAGAGTATGAATCAGGGCATGTGGCCATACTTTTTATAGCAATTGTAAGAAATACAAATTTTTTACAGACGTTTAAAAAATTAAATTATTTTTTTTTAAAAAATCCTATTTTAAAGCTAGCCATTTCAAACTATCATAATTAAATAACTACTTTGCTTAGAGCTTAGATTTTATATGATCACATGTCTGGATATTTACTGTTTTCTTTTCTGCAAAAATTATGTAAAACGACAAATTTGAAATGACGTTATGTTGTTCACAGTTTGGCACACTTAAATGCCTAAAGTGGGTCGATAAAATAAGGACCATTTATGCTTGACATTCTTGACAATTAAAAGTGGAGGGTTCCGAGTGAGATTGACAACCTGTGGTTTTTGTTGTTGTCGTGTGCATCTATGACATAACTTGTACGGCACACTCTTAAAACAAACGAGCGGTTTTAACTCAGTCTGAGTTAATTTCCACTCCTTTCCGTGCCGAAAATGCACTTCTCCTATAGGAGTGAATTTCACTCTTTTCGGAGTGGGTAAAAGAAATAAAAGAAAACAATCTGCGTCCTACACTCTTAAAACGAGCGATTTTAACTCAGTCTGAGTTAATTTCCACTCCTTTCCGGTGCCGAAAATGCACTTCTCCTATAGGAGTGAATTTCACTCTTTTGTTTTAAGAGTGCAGGTGGGGTGCAATAAGTAGCTTTTGTTTGACACAAGGCCTGGAGAACCCGTCAGGGTGGAAGTCTGACTTGGGCTCCAAGAGGGCACCGCCTCCCATTTAGGCACGTCGCTGGAGGGGAGATGCATTTTTCTCCAGACAACCTGCATCCATGTTATTAGCGCCATGACCCACCACAAGATTTTCAGATCCACAGAATTTCTGCTGTGGGCGGATAAACTGCAGTAACCACAACAATGAATTGGAAATTTTTTTCTGAAATAATTTGTGTTTTTCAGTATGTTTTCTTATTGGTTAGGGTAGTTGAGTGCCTGCAACAACGGTCCAAGTGACTAGGCAACCTAAGTTACCTGCTACCGGCAGAATTAGGGGGAAATAAGCGCTGGACCGCGGGTCTCCAAACTCAAGTGCCTCAGTGTTAATCCAATGGCGAAAAAACTATTTTCTCTGCCACATTTCTCCGGCTGTATTGAATATTTTTACAAAAGGTTTTTTTGAATAATAAATGTAAATAGCTTACAGGTCTCTATCTTCCCACTTTTTAAAATTGATTTGAATATTTTGTGAAAAATTATTTATTCAAAATTAAAAAAAAAATATTCGAACCAATTTCAAAAAGTGGGAAGCTCGGGACCTGTAAGTCAGCTAAATTTATCACATAAAAATCCGCTTGTAAAAATATTCAATACAGCCGGAGAAATGTGGCAGAGAAAATAGTTTTTTCTCCATAGGATTAACACTGATGCACTTTGCTTTGGAGACCCCCGGTCCAGCGCGCCTATTCCCCCTTAACGAGCACATTTTCCAATTGATCGGGACGTATGCTTCGTACCCCATAGCCTTTTGTCAGGTGAGATGAAAATGGGCACAGAAGGTCTTGCCTTACTAAGTTAATTTTATTCCATAGTAGCCCGAAAAGTGTCCTATCTTCCATTAAGAAAACATGGCATTAGGTCGCTTCTCCGCGTTCAGTGCGTTGTTCCATTAGGGAATTGAACCTTTCGTGGTATAAATGGAAAAATAACCCGTAAATTCTGTGCTTTGACATGCCATAAAAATACGTGATTGGATGATTTTCTTTGCTGTTGACACTCTAACGAAAAATGTTAAAGTCGTTTATGTATCATTTATGAGTTTCTTTGCTTTTTAGATATCACTTATATTTCTATACTTAAGTGGAAAAGTTCTGATACCTTGAGTCTTAACATTGAATAATGGATTATCTATTTCGTATAATAGAGATACAACTTTTATTTCTGTGCATTTATGTACCCGCATAAAATTATTTTTATACATAAATAAAAACGAGCATTTTTAAGTACATTTAGATATAGGTATAGTATCTATCTAGATGCACTAAAATAGTCCCTTATATATCGCACCGTGCACGAAACTGTGGCTTATATGACTCCTCGAGTTATAAATGCTAGAATATTCAAAATTTTAAAATCTAACAATTAGAGCAAATATTAAATCAATTGGTAGAATTGTTGGAATGCAGTATGCGAATAACTATTTTTTTCTTTAATTAAATGAAATGGAAAAAATGAACTTCAGCAGATTTTATTTAAATATCATTTTGCTATAGGTCACTTTTCCGCGCACGCTGCTTGTAGCTCATAGCTCAAACCCGCGCATAGCTCAAAACTTACTTACCTCATTGTATTTGGAAGGCTCAAAAGTTAAACTTATTGTAATGATGAGAGTTTTATATAAAGGGACTGCTTGGTTGAGAGAAATGTAGAAAGCGTTGAGTAACTATAAATCGTTGTGTAAATTTAATTTTAAACGGTCCGATTTCTTACTACTTAAGAGGGATTGTCAGTCCCATAGAGCTAATGCATTAGTTTTCTAATCACAACTTCCGCAAAAGTATTGTTTTGCCATGTTAGCCCTTTTTTCCCAGGTATGAGAATCAACATAACATCGAAATGAAACAAATTTTGAAACAAAAATGTTATCTAGTTATTTAATTATATATTTTTGAAGTTGTAAAATGCCAAAAATTAAAGCAGATGGCGACACTATTTTAAAAATTTATCAATTAATAATTAAATAATCGGATGTTATTTTCTATTAAATTTTGTTTTAAATTGATGTTATGATGATTCTCATACCTGGTGAAAATGGGATAACATGGCAAAGAAATTCTTTTGCAAAAAATTGTGATTTCAAAACTAATGCGTTATCTTCATGGGACTGACAGTCCCTCTTAAACCCAGCTGAAAATACAGCAGTGCAATCCTATTAAAATACACTGCTCAAAAGAATTAGGGGAATGCATGGTTTAAACCCTTTCACCCCCAATGATCCCATTTGGAATCATCAGCTTGCAATTTCATTTTATCACTTAGTTGAGCTCGCACTTATTTATCGTTAGAAGGAAGAATCATGTCTTTTGAAGAATTAAATTATTTTTTTTATTAAAATAAAAATCTGAAAAACATGGTAAAATAATATTCACTCCCAAAAACTTTTAAGAAATAAATTTACCCTAAATTCTTCACTCTTGCATTCTTAGATGATTAAAAATTAATTTAAAGTTTTTTTAACACATAAAAATTTGAAAAAGTATTGTTAAATCTTATTTAAAAGTTATGATTCCAATTTTTTTACCCCTTAAATTTTAGTTAAAAATTTTTTTAAAAAAAATCCCTGTTTTTTACCATTCCATTCTGGATGCATAATAAATCTATTTCACAAATTTTAGAATTTTAGAATAAAAAATAAAAAGTTGGAGCTGAAAGGGTTAACAAAAGTACGCAAAGTGCTACCCTAATTGTTTTAAGCAGTGTATTATTGTCTTTCCTAACAACAAATAAGTCTTTAAGGCCTGTCCCATAGAACACACTGAGCTAAACTATTCAAATTATATAAGAAAAAGTGTTGAGAAATTAATGGATGAAAGATCTATGACTTTGATGCTGCTACGATACCCATATCAATCAGAGCATTATAGTATATATTCAGCCAGTTAAAATTTTTCTTATAAGCACGCAATTGTTTTGTACTGGTTTAAAAGAGTTAGGAAAACTTTTTTTTTTCTAAATCACAAAAACTCTTTTGCTATTTCTTTTTTGTCGAACAGTTTTAAGGAATCTTTTGAAACTATCCTTTCTTTAGGTAGATTCAATTAGGTAAGATACTTTCGTAAGGATTGTAGTAAACTTGGAAATCTGTCAAAGAAAATTAGGTCCCGGTTGGACATCGTATGTTTTGTTCAGTTTATTTACATTTTAGAATAGGAACAGCCTTGTAAGTCTGTAAATTATTTAAACCGGATTCTATCATTTACATCTGAATGCAAGACCTCAAATTTAAAATACATTCGGTTTGAATACAAAGGGAATCTAATTAATTTCTTTATTCTTTTTTTGCATTTTAAAATATTAAATTTTTTAAAAATTTGTTAGCATTTAAATTATTTCAAAGTTTGGCGATATTACAATAAAATCTATTAATTCTTAAAAAAAGTAAATATTTACAATACAATTTTATGAATTAAATAAGAAACAAAATACAATGCTATAAATAAAATGCTATTAAAACAACTTTGTACAGTGCTCAACAGTAAATATTGTTTGGAAAACAAATAATCTGATTTTTTAAAAGCTAAACAAGAAATGTATGTATATGTTACTGTTGAAACCTGAAATAAGCTACAACTAGAATTAACTAGTGAGAACTAGTTTTAACTGAGGCCCTTAGTTAAAACTAATTTCCACTAGCTAAAACCATCTATCCCCAGCTAATACTAGTTTTGACAAACTAGATTGGTTAAATCTAGTTTTTACTAAAACATTCGTAGTAGATAAAGATTAAAGTTAACTGAAGATAGCAAATTTTGGGAGAATAAGTTTTATCCTCTTTTAGAACATTTAATAATGGATCAATTTTTCTGAAAACATATTAGATAATTCAAATTTCTGCTAATTGCAACTAGTTTTAACCAATGCAATTGGTCAAAACTGGTATTAGCTAGGAAGGTCTAGTTTTAGCTAGAGGAAACTAGTTTTCACTAAGGGCATCAGTTAAAACTAATTCTCACTAGTTAATTCTAGTTTTAGCTGATTTCGGGTTTTAACGGTAACATATATAAAAACTGCAAAGTATTTCTTTCAGATACTTCATTATTTTATATTTTCGTTAAAATGATATACTCAAATCATCGCATTCAAAATGTGACTTTCTTGTAATGGACTTTGTTACCACTAAATTATCTTACAATACACACAACAATACAGGGTAAATAATACATTGTATTTTACAACTCAAAATAAACAATACATTTAAATCATATCTTTAACGTTTAAAAATTTATACTTTTAGAGTGCATATTAAACAAACATATTCTCGTGTTTACTTTATACAATTACCCATAATGTTAATTAACTTCATTTAGGTGTACCAGAAACGTCAAATAACTTCTAACTAATTTAATTTGTATTTGAGAAAAATCAATTAAAAGTTTGACTGAAGCTTGAAGGGAACTTAAGTACAACTCAAGTTGCCTTTGTGTGAGTTCAATTAATACATTAGTTACACAACTTTTAGATCTCGAGTTTTTCTATTTATCTAGTGTATAATATCAAAATATTATATATTTCCCGCCACCTTTATTTGTTAAACTTTAGGGATGGAAAACCGGAACCGGTTTTTTGCCCTCGGTTTTGACTGAAAAACCGGTGTTTTCACGAGGCCGGTCTAAACCGAAAACCGGTTTTTCTGCGGGGAAAACCTTCTAAAAACCGGAAATCGTTTTTTTCTCAAACCGCCATCAGCGTTTTTTTTTTAATTATATATTTTTTTTACTTTTTTTTTAGTTTTGCACTATGTTAACGGCATAGATAGAAAATGGGAGGAATTAAAAAAAAAATTTAAAAAGAAAAAGGAAATAGAGATGGAATAATGTGAAGCTTATTAAAAATACTCAAAACGTTTAAAAAAACGGAATAAAAAGGAACATTATAATTTTAAATAATAAGACAGTAAGAATTAGGAAGAAATCCTAGAACTTAGTTTTCGACAAAACACTTTAAACATTTAAAATTGACTGTAAATTGTTTTTTACAAATTCGAAAGTAATTAATAAGAAACTGAAAAAACTTTAAAAAAAAATAGAAATCCTTTTTTTTTTGCCATTAATAAACCGGTTTTATGAAACCGGTTTTTAAGGTTCGGTAAAATCAGGTCGGTTTTACCGGCGTTGTAAAAATTTATTTATTATTATTTTTTTTTTAAACCGGTGTTTTCTGAAAAAACGCCATCCCTAACGTGTTCTAATTTGGTTGGCGGCGAGTATAATATCTTTAAAGGTCTTATCTTTTCAATTAATTTGAAAATGAAGTACTGGTGAAGATGATGCAAATGAAAAAAAAATAAGCGAAATGTCACCAATTCTTCAAATGGTTTCATTTATGTATATTAATATGCCAAATCTTTAAACAAAAGGAGTAAATAGTTTGAAGTGTTTGGAAGATTTCTTCTTCAGTAATGTTTAAAACTTGAGAAATTTAAAAAACGTATATAAACTATCTGAAAAATTATACAGAACGGTTATTAATTTTCAGAGCAGACATGGAAGAAAGGAAATTTATAGTGATATTGTGACAGCAAGGAATTTGGTTCTAAAGTTTCGACACACAGTCCTTTGTTAAGATTTAATTAAAAATGTAAATTCGGTAATGGATTCTTTAATCTATCGAGTATTTTATAATAAATAAAATAATGACACTTTTTATTTCATTTATGGGAAAGTATGCTCCTAAATGATGAATATTTGAACGTAAGATTGATATTTAAATGTAATTTCAATTCCAAAGTAGAAAGAGCAAAAATGTATGTCTATTAATTAATAATGCAATCTATACGATTTGTAAAATAAAAATCTTAAAAAAAAATTGTTTTAATTTAACAATCACCTTTTTAAACAGAATATATTGCATGAATTTGTAAAAGCACATTAAAATTACATATTTATTATGGATATTTTATTGAACATCATAATTAATTAAACATGAAATATGTGTATATTTATTGAATGTTAAATATGTTTATATTTATTGAATAGTAAATGTGTGTATATTTATTGAACATTAAATATGTTCATATTTATTGTATATCAAATATGTGTAATTTTATGTACAGTAAATATGTGTAGATTTATTGAACATCAAATATGAGTATATGTTACCATTGAAACCCGAAATTATCTAGAACTAACTAGTGAGAACTAGTTTTAAATGAGGCCATTACTTATAACTATTTTCCACTATTTAGAACTAGTTATCCCCTGATAATACTGTTTTTTTTGGTATACTGGTTAGATTGGTTTAAACTAGTTTTAACTATAAAAAATATATTAGATAAAACTAGAATTAACTGAAAATGGCACTATTTAGGATAATAAGTTTGGTTTAGTTTAGTTATTGGAATTATTGCACTGAAATGCACTGACGGCGTTTGGTCATTGGAAGGCTCTCCATTAAGAACAGTATAGTGCTGTTTTTTAAAGGTCTGCATTGTCGTAATACAATTATAACATTCTTCTTTTTGAACATTTAATAATGGATTTATGTTTAATTAATAAACAAAGTGGAGGATTTTATATTTCGCAGTGCAACAACAAACAAATCTTTCTAAGTTTACGTATTGGCCCCCGTAGAGATATTGCCATTTCTTTTTAAAGAAATTACCAATCACAATAAACTAAAAGTCAAGCATTTACATTTAATTCTAGTTTTATATGAAACATGCTAGGTAATTCAAGTGTTTACTAATTAAAACTTTTTTTTACATATCCCTGGGTCAAAATTAGACCAGTTCCATAATGTGTGTGACCCTGAGAAAGTCCAAAAAGAAAAGTGGGTCGTCGTTAACGTCCTTCCACGTCAAACCGAGACAATGGAGTATGTGCTCGGGACTGGCTTGAGCACCTCCACGACAGTTGGGACAGTCAGCAAACAGCTTGGTTCCAGCCTCAAACTTCAAACTCTGTGTGTGTTCCGTCCTGAATCTGGAGAGAGCAGTTTGGTATTGCCTGCATAGTTGCAAATTAGAAATCTAGTCTGGTTTATTAGCGCCATACCAAGAGTGCTGAGGGTGACTCCAGTCTCTTGCTGTATTTTTGTAAATAGAGCCAATTTCTGAATAAGTCAACTGGTTGTCCCAATGTCTCCCTCTAAGATCTGGTCACAGCCTGCCCTTGGAAGTCCGTCAGCCAGTTCATTCCCACCTAAACCGACATGAGATGGTATCCAAATTAAATGCACTTGGAAAAAACGCGAAAGTCTATCGAGCTCCTCGACTATCTATCGCCACAGCTGTGGTACCTCTGACCTCATGGAAATTCTTCAAATATTGTAAGGTACTAAGGCTATCGGTCATTAACCACACCTCCCTTTCATCGTTTCCTATTATTCTGAGGGAATCATGAATTGCGATTAGTTTAGCTCTATAGCTTGAACTGTGGTTCGGTGACCTTCTGCTAATATTAATGGGTTCCTTGTTTGGTCGAAAAATAACGGATCCGCTACCGCAGGAACCATTTTCCAGTTTGCTTTCATCTGTAAAAATACGTGAGGCTTCAGGGGGAATACTAGACAGCATCTCGAGCCCTGTTATCCTCATGAGAATTGGGTTGTCATTACTCTTGCTAATCTCATAGGCAAGGTCTTTATTAAAATGCACATTAGATAGATCAATAAGGGGGTTAATGGCAAAGAAAGGGGATGTAGGCTCAACATCAAATTGAAACATGTCACATCTAAGCGCCCTACTGAGTGGAGATTCTTTCTTTAACCTTTGATTGCTTTCCCAACTTTTAATGTAATTTGCAGTTCTATGATTAATATGCGAAGCCTGTTTAAGTAATTGCTCATAAGGCATTTTTTCCTGCATTCTAATGGAATAAGTCCAGCTTCAAATTGCGCAATGTCATTTGGGCAGAAGTTTCGCAATCCTGCAATAATTCTTGCAGCACTCGTTTGTACTTTTAGTTCTTCAAGAGAAGAGATGGAAGCCGTGCTAAAAATTTAAAACCCAGTTTTAAATAGTACAATTGGTCAAAACTAGTATTAGATAGGGAGGTCTAGTTTTAGCTAGTGGAAACTTATAGTTTTCACTAATGGCATCAGTTAAAACTGGTTCTTACTAGTTAATTCTAGTTTCTACTGATTTCGGGTTTTAATGGTAACATATGTTTATTGAACAATATATTTATTGAACATTAAATAGGTGTATATTTTATTGAACAATATATTTATTGAACATTAAATAGGTGTATATTTTATTGAACAATATATTTATTGAACATTAAATATATGTATATTTTATTGAAAAATATATTGAGCATTAAATATATATATATTTTATTGAACAATATATTTATTGAACATTAAATATACGTATATTTTATTGAACAATATATTTATTGAACATTAAATATATGTATATTTTATTGAACATTAAATATGTGTATATTTTATTTAACACTGTTCAAATAAAATTTATGTCCAGAGAAGAAGTGCAATTTGACGCGTAGATGAAAGGTTTGGTAAATAAAAATGAGGAGCGATAGTTTATGTTGTTTACTTTTAATATGTTTCAGTTGACAAAGTGTCAATAAGAACAATAACTTCTCGCTTTATCTTGACGTATTTTCTGAAAAAGATGTCGGTTCACACATCATAAACCATTTTTAACTGATTTTTCCATTTCCACAACGCATTTCAATTCGATTTAAGTTACACTGTAACAAAAATATGCTGTTTTTGCAGAGCAAAACTGTCAGCTGGAGAATAACCGTAAACGTTGCAGGGATATGTTAATTTTCTAAGAATAATTTGAAATTTTAACACAATCTTTTTAAAGAAATTATAAAGAAAAACAAGTAGGTTTGTTACAGAATCTGTCACTTAAACCGCTTCCACACAACATTTGTGCTCAACTTGAAACAAACTATTTATACACCTCAGAGAGAAATTTGGCAAACAGAGCTTTTAGCTAGTTGTAATTAAACATTTAAACGATAAAATTAATTATTTTCATTAATCTTCTTTCTCAGATTTAATAATTAGACTTTATCGTTTGGTCAATTTGTTTGAAGTTCGAAGAATAATAATGTAATCTTTTTTAATAAATATCTTTGTGTCGCCACAATTTTCCATTTACATTTCTTACGAAAATTCAGTTATTTATCGTTTGTTAAATTAATTTACAGTTCGAAAAATATATAATTAGTGCGATGATGCTTTAAAAATAAAAGCGAAATTTTGCATATTTTTTATGCCAAGTTAGAATTCTCTATGCATCTTTCTTCATACATATTTAATAAACCATCAAAAGAACTCTATAGTGATATTACAACAATCCAAACTGAATTATATCACATAAATAAATATTCTTTCAAAAGTGTTTATTTTTATTTTAAATAAAGTTTCTCGTACGTTTAACGAAATGGCAACAGTGAAAATATTGAATAAAAATGGAATTTGCATGTTATTTTAATGTGAATTAAATTTTTAGTTATTTAAATTTTAAATAAACTTCTAATTAAAATTTTTATTGAAATTTCGAATGTAGCCTAATCTGAATTTTTGCTTCAAAATGACGTATTCCACTTGTCTGTGAGACTTGTGGCTATTTTGTGAAAGTGGGTGACAGACAGACGGACAGACAGACGGACTGAACGATTATAAAACCTTCCACTTTTTACGTTATAAACGTAGTGTGGAAGCTAAAACGAAAAAATACCAACCGCAATACTATATTGTAACATATATTTCAACAAACAGCTTAAATGGCTCTTTGGTTGCAGTCTAAAACACTTTTTGCGAATAAAAACAGAAAATCTGATTTTACTTAAGACAGTTTATTTTTACAGAAAAAAAAACAATTAAAAGAACATAACTGCTTTTTGATGTAATTATATAGTATTTTTCAGTAAAATTAACAGATTTTTTGACAGTGAAGTTTCAAAACACACTCAGAAAGTTTTATAAAATTTCTTTCGTGCAAAACCGTGAATAAAAGTTTGAAAATATTGATTTAAAAGAAAAAGCAAATTAAGATATTTTAAAGGATTGTCTAACTTAACTAATATTGTCTAATATTTTATTTATTTTTATTTTATAAAATAAAATATATATAAAATTGTGACTTAGAAATAAAATGTGGTATGTTTCTTTGAAATATTCCGAATTGAAATATTTTTCTTGAATTTCGCTTTTTTTTTTATGGTGTTAATGTGTTACAACTTTCATGTTTCATTTCGCACAAATGTCATTTATTTTCACATATTCACACTGATTCGATTTCACGTATGGCACACTTTTCGATAGTTTGTGAATTTCTAGGAATTGTATCTGAGCATTTTCTAGCACACAAATGTTTTGGAGACATTTTCAATGTATTTATAGCATTCGAAATAACTCTAGATATATGGCCATACGTTTCTATTTCAAATGACAGAAAATATTTTGTTCATTGTGAGAAATTATTCATGAAACTTTCGCAGAAAACTTTCGTTTTCAGTGCAACCTTTGATTGTATTTTTGAACTTCAATCAGAAACTTTGAAATTAAGAAAGGTAAAAGTATTGAGTTGAAAAAAAAATGCTTACTTACTAGAAAATTGGAATCGAAATTAGGTTTAGAATGTTGTCTGATTTATTTAAAAAAAAAACTAAATTAAGTTTCATTTCTGTTGGAATTTCGAATTCAAGTTTAGAAAATGAAGTTGCTTTACTGTTTGACGCATTGTGAATGCTATAGGATATCATAAATTGTATAATATAAATGCAATACAGAAAACCTGGATGTATTAAGAAAACTTCACATATTATTTCTATCAATATATTAGTTGCAATAAAAGTCTCTTCTAAGTAAGTGCTATCGTTTTTTAAACTTTATAAAATGAATTATGATATATTAGGGGGACACGGTACCACTTTTAAAAAAATCTTTAATTTTGACATATTCACTATAAAATTGATGTTTTATTACTTCAGTCTGTATTTAAAAACAATATGTGACAGGGGAAATTTAAAAATAATATAATTTTTTTAAGTTATTTAAATTTTTGTAACTTTTTTAAAATGCTAAGGCTTTTTTAATACAAATATTTTATCCCATTATTTTTCTCGTGTACTTTAAACTGTTTTACACACGAATTGGCATCCAAATTTGATTTATCTTCAGTAGCTGTTTTATGAAAAATATTTATTTAGAAAATCCCAATTTATTTTAGCATATATAAAAATTTCGACTTTAGTATTTATAAAAAAGTATTACTTTTGAAAACAATTTTAATGCCAATTCTTAATGTTAACATACTTGACAGACTGCATGCAAAATTCCTTAGACTTTTATTAATAATTAAAAAAAAAAGCCTTAGCGTTTTGAAAAACTTGCCATCAAGGAAAAATGAACACCGAGAAAAACACATTTAAAGTTTTCATTCGTTTGCATTTTTTATCCTACATTTCCTCATAAGGAATAACTTTTTTTTGAGGATTTTGAGGATTTGAGAAGATTTAATATTTTAATGTTAGCAAATTAAAAAAAAACGCAATTTTTGCCATTTGTGAGGTACTGTGTCCCCTTAAACAGCTTTTCTCGTTTACAACGTAAATGAACGTTGTGCAAGATGATTTTGAGGTTCAAATTTATAGAAACAATTTTTAATCTCTTCTCTTTTAACTTACACTACAAGCATATTCGGATACCATAACCATAAATTGCATTTCTACAATGTCAGTAAACCTTTGAAATAATCCCTTTTAAATAATTTAATAATAATCTGCAAAAATAGGTTTAGATAAATAAGATCTAAAAATTTCTTGCAAATTATTGCTCTCGTGGATTGAATATTATCATTATTCCAATAATATCATTTTCTCCAAAATAACATTATCCGAATAATACCATTACTTTTTTTAAAAAAATATATTAAAGAAAAATGTAGCTATATTTTTTATCTATTATTCTCTTATAATGGGTCATTTATTAGATTTTATGTTGTTCCATTCATTTGCTTTAGTCGAAAAAAGTTTCAATACAATCTTTAGATCGTTGTACTTCGGTCATTTTTGCACTAAGATTTATATTATTTCTCGTCTCTATCTCCTTTTATTGGGATCAGGTGAAATTTAACATACTTTCATCGCTCTTTTTTTTTTTATGAGATTCGAACGATTGATTATTATTTTTTATTTTTTGATATATTTTTTTGTAGTGATTGTTTATCCGCTACAATTGTGGATAGTCTCCATAAAATTTACGAATCAAAGAATTAGAATTTTTTTATAGGGATTGCTTAAATGGGAATTGGGGATTTTTTTTTAAAAACTAAATACCTTATTTTTTTTCTTACTATTTCTACTTTTTAGCGTAAGTTGATTAAATTAATGAGAAGCTTAAGTGGGTTTGTGACTATTTAAAATCAATATACTTTTTAATCACTACTAAAATGGCAAAATCGTGATTGAAAATCCTTTTAAAGCCATGAGACTTTATTTAATTTTTCCTGTTTTTATGATAATTTTCATTTTTGGTTTAATTAAAGAATGAAAAGTCTCTATTTTTTATTATTATTATTTTTTATTTATTTAATAGTAATTAACTATTTAACTAACTATTCAATTAATTTTATTTCAGATTTGTTCATATTTTGTTCAACCCAAAACGCACAGAGATGCATCGATGTTTTAACGTTATTTTACCGTAAACTACCTTCAACAATTTTAATCAAAAATATTTTTTTTATCTAACCGCAATACAGGTAAGAAGTAAATTTTTATTGTTAAAATTCTAATAAAAATCGGCTTGGTAGTTGCTGTTACGAAACTACATCTTTCTTTTACCTTGAAATTAGGATTTTACATAGTCTTTCAGTATACATATTGTTATAAATGAATATGAGAATTCGTTGCATATTTACAAGTAATGTAGTTTTTTTTTCTATTTTTCAAGGAAAAAAACATTAGTATTTTTAATGAAAAAACAGAAACACTATATACAATGTCAAAAGAGAATGTACAAATATACACCATTTTGTTAAACATAAATAAACCTACAATTGATGAATTTCAGCTACTTGTTTCAAGAGAATGTACAAATATACCACCATTTTGCTAAACATAAATAAACCTACAATTGATGAATTTCCGCTACTTGTTTCATTAACCAATTTTCAGCCAAAATTGCGTAACAAACCATTTAAATAAATATAGTTTTATAAGTTTTTATCGAAATAAACATAACACAAAATGACGACTATATTTTGCGGAAAATTAACGTAGGACAAATTCAGTAACACAAAAAAATTAAAACCTAAAAAATAAAGTTTTTCTTTGGTAGTGATGGTGTTAACGGTGTTTAACCATGGGCTGTTAATGGGTTAACACTTAGCCTAGGTTTAAACTACTTAAAATTGTTTAAAGAGTAATACTTTACACATAATTTTCGTTGTCCAAGTTTATATCACAGTCTTCATTTATTACGCCCTCTTTCTTTTGATATTTTTTGGACTAGTGCCTCAACATCAAATACATGCCCAGTATCAAGGGCAGCGAAACCACGCACGAAGCAGCCACAATGTAACTGAGGGCTTCAGGCGTCTCTTCCACGAAGCTGGTAAAAACGTACGGCAATATCCTCTCGCCGAAGCAGTACCCTGTCGAGAACATCAATGACGTTTTGCTAAACATTGATGCCACTACACTATAGACTAATATATACAATAGATGAATTTCAGCCAATTGTTTTGTTTACACTTACCCTATTTTTTACTACTTAAAATTGAATAACAAATAATACTTCACATATAAACTTCTTTGTCCAAGTTTATATCACAGTCCTCATTTGATACGGCCTCTTTCTTTAGATATTTTTTGGACTTTTTCCTCACCATCATGTACATGCCCAGTATCAAGGGCAGCGAAACCACACACGAAGCAGCCACCATGTAACTGAGCGTCTCTTCCACGAAGCTGGTAATGACGTATGGACCTATTATCTTGCCGAAACTGTACCCCGTTGAGAACATCATCGAAGTTTTGCTAAACATAGATGTCATTATATGACTGACCATTACAATTGATGAATTTCAGCAACTTGTTTTCATAATACACCCTAGATTTTAACTCCTTAAAATTGCTTAAAAAGTAACACTTTACATATAATTTTCGTTGTCCAAGTTTGCATCACAATTCTCATTTGATACGCCCTCTTTCTTTCGATATTTTTTGGGCTTGTTCCTCAACATCAAATACATGCCCAGTATCAAGGGCAGCGAAATCACGCACGAAGCAGCCACCATATAACTAAGGGCTTCCGGAGTCTCTTCCACGAAGCTGGTGATGACGTACGGCCCTATCATCTCGCCGAAGCAGTACCCCGTCGAGAACAGTGCCACGAACTTGTTCGTGACGGTGATGTACTGTTCTATCCAGGCGATGGCGCTCGAAAAGAAGGGCGACACCCCGAAACCGACCAGAAAAGAAGCCAGCCACAGCGCCCATTGCACTTGGACGAAAAGGAGGACGAATGCACCAGCGGTAGTTATGGTAAGGCTGAAGAGGATGAGCGAAAGGTTGCTGAATTTGAGGACGTAGAAGATGGCACAGAATCTGGATATCGTGAAAGCAGTCCAGTATACTGATGATATGTATGAGCCTTGATGGTCTGTCAGTCTTAAGGGACCTTTCACAGCGTAAGTGGCCACTGCCTGTCCGTAGCCCATCTGGACAGAAAGTTCCACAAATAGAAGGAGGAAGGTCAGAAGTACAATGGCACCGATGAAGGTTTTGCTTTGTTTAAGCTCATCATCAACTTGATCAGTTTTTTGGGTGGTTTCGTCTGCTGGAGCTATGACGCATACGATGACGAAAAGAAGGGTGACAAAAAGTGCAATGCTACCGATGATTGCATAGCCGTAGAAGACTTGTGGAAGGGCGAAGGTGCCAGAGCCATCGACATTTCGAAAAGTGTCTTCAACATCGTGTATTACACTTTGGTTAAAAGATTCACCGGAAACATTTAGCAATTTACTAACGAATGGCAAAGCACTAGGACTAGACATAAAAGAGGTACTTGTAAAAGTATCTTCCAGATTTGAGATTCCACTATAGTTTCTTATGGAGGCATTTGGACTAGATGGTATGAAAGTATTTTGAGCTACATCTTCTGGAGCAGACAAACTACTGGAATTGAAGATAACCCAAGTAGAATTTATGTATTCATCTTCTTCAACATAGTTCCCCAGAAATGGTGCTACAATCAACGGAGCGATGAGGCCTCCGATGCCGAAGGCGAAAGTTTGGGCCTGGAAAACGGGTCCACTGTCCTTTCCCCACAAATTCAAACAATAGGTATTTAAACCTGTAAACAATAAAATATTAGTTTTATACTTGAACTGAAAACTAAGCTACCGTATGTCCATTGGCGCAAATTCATATGGTTTTTTTACGAAAAAAAGAAAGGTAAACTACAAAGATGATTCGAACACTTTGAAGACAGTGTGACAAATTCACACACCTGTCTTTTCTTTAGATCTCGTGTCTTATACAAACAAACGAATTTTTGATTTTTTAGTTGTTTCCTTAGTTTCATACTTTTTTCATTGTAAAATAATAGTATGTCGAATTTTCATGCTTGTTAGTTACTTTTCATTTTACCTTTATTGTCCTATAGTTTAAAATCAAGTTTAATTCCCTACATTTTATCTATATCGTTCCATTGTCTAAAATCAAGTTTAATTTTTTTTATAACTAGCAAATTTATACCCGTTCTACACAGGGATTAAAAAAATATCAAATCGTTCCAAATATGTGTACCATATAACCTGTTATAGGATCATAAACTTATGTTATTGTTCCCGCTCGTTATAAAGTATAAAATCCCGTTTTATTACCTTAAAATTCAAAAATGAAAAATATGCTATAAAATGCACTCATAAATGTCATCACAATTCCCTCACAAAAACATAAAACCTTTTAGCTGATTTGGCGCGTTTTGGGAAATAATTTGGCGAGGAAATAGATATAGCTACAAACACACCCATTTTACAGCTCTAACACAATGACCTTCGAACAACCTACCAGCTTATAAATTATGTATAAAAGAAATTGCCTATTTGGCGAATTTTAGTTAATAATTTGGCGAGTTTGGCAACGTATTTGGCGAAAAAATAAAGACATAAAACACTAATAGCTCTAGTGCGATGGCCTTTATTAACCATCATAGTTTAGTAATAGCTTAACTATACATTTATTGCTAAATATGCATACATGCAGTCAACAGAAAAATCAATGAAAAAATCATCAAATAAACCCACAATAAAATCCGGGAATGAAGACTGGCGGTATTACGTCACTTGAAACATGTCAATTATTTTTCAAATAATGAATTTAGTTTCTGAAAGTAATGGCAAAAGAATAAAATAAACATTTTGAATTTAAAATGTTATCGTTAAAAGTTTTATTTAATTTTTTCAGCCGATGGCATCAGGAACGAGAAAAAATGTTCGGATTTGAGCGAAAGCGGTGTATTTTTTTTTCAGAAAATTCGAATTTTCTCTAAAAATTGAATAAATATGAAAAATCTAAGCCTCAGGTGCACACGTTGGTATTAAAGGGAATCTATCTTAAAAATTTCGAATTTCTGAGGACAGTATAAGTAGGTCTTTTACGATCCGAAGACAAACACACACAGACTCTTTCTTTTATTATTATAGATTATTTCAAATATGGATAGATTCAAAAATAGTTAAACACAATACTATTTATCATATTTTTTGAAGGTGTAAAGTTCCATAAAGAAACCATTACATCTTGGGCCAAGTTTATCCTGATTCATCATCAAAATTTTGCCGGTGATCAAACACTAGCCTGCGATGGTACAGCTGGGGAGAAAAACGCTCCACCCCTCGTTACTCGGCTGCTATTGATCAGGGGATTTTGTGAAAGATGTCATTTTTCAGGAAATAGCTTAAGGAATTATTTACTGGCAACAAAAATTGTATAAGGGTCGTCTACTCGTCTACATATTAAAATGAGTACAAACTTTGAAAATTCTCATTATTGAAACACATTATTTTTACATAAAAATATTCAGCACCTTCAAAATACCCCAGGTATAAAAAAGAATTATTTATTTTGCAATATTGGCTGAGATATTAAAGCATAATTTTGAACGCGTTTAGGGGGAAATCTTCAAATCGAAGAAGGTGATATTTAGGTTGTGTCTTTTCAAAACGACAAGCTAACAAAAGGGTTAACATAATCTTGCCAACGGATGCTGGAAATAAACCTTCTTCACTGATATTGTGATTTTTTAATGTTTTTTTTATTTGGATTTCAAAATTCAGAAATAAAATAAAGGCTAGAAGAGGAAAAGTTTTTATGTTAAGTCACATATACGATTATTTATAACGAACAGATTTTCAAATGCGATTAGTTACAATCAGATTGGTAAACATGATTGTAACATTTATGTTTTACATTTCATGCAGAGTTTTGTTTCATTCATATTGCTACAAAAAGTTTGTTTAAAATTCAATGCTCTTTATCGGTAATATAAACCACATATTACAAAACGAGGGTTAACACGATATTTAAGGAAATCAAAATTAAATTACGCAAAATGATTTGGCAATGATAATTAACCAAGGCAGTAGGCACTAATCATTTAAAATAATCAACGTTGACAATAATGAAATATATTAAAAACCAAATTTTAATAATATTTAAGGGTATTTAATTTTTTATATTTAATACACTATTTGAAATTGTATTGGAAACAACATACATTCAAAAACATAGTAATCGATATAATTTAATGTTAATTATACAAACAAAATACATTGTATGCACTTGAAACAAGAAAAGATTTTTAGACATTTGACAGATATCAATAATTTGAATAAACGTTTATACCAATAAACGCTTTTCTATCATTAAATGATAATGCAAGTTAGGACCAAATTTGCCAGGTAATTTTTTACACGGTCCCTAAAACTCGTTTTTTAATTTTTTTTTACAATAACTCGGAAAATAATTGTTGTTGAATTGAAAAATTCGGGATATTAGTTCTACTTGATCTTTTTCATCAATTTATGTTTAAAAAAATTGGGGTTGCTATTCATGTTTTAATTTTTTAAATTTAAATTTAAATAACAAATATATAAAAAATGAAAAATTAATGAAAGCCCAGTTGGTTAGGCTTTCGGCTGGTTGGTTAGGCTTAGGTCCGGGAATCGCCAAAATAACTGCCGACCTATATAAACGGCCCGTGCAGCCAAAAATGTCCGACAAATAATACCCCGTGTAGAGGGTGTGCACGTTAAATATGTTCCAAAGTCCCAACGCTGCGTACGATGTCGCCCTTAACGGTTGCGTAGGGAGCCTACTCGGGTTTCGGCTCGTCCCTTGACTGTGGTTCTAAAATACGACGCCCGTCGCCAATAGCCCTCGTGCAGCTCTAGTGCGACGATAATTCAAACTAAACTAAACAAATTACTCCAATTTACGATTATACGAATGTGGTTAGGTCCAAATTTGTTTTGGTTAATTGGAGTTCTAGTTTAAAGATAATATAAAGATTAAAGATAATAAATTTTATTATTTTACCTACATTTCATAATTTTTACCTGTATCTAGTGTGCCAATAGACATGCCATTCAGCGCCATCCATCCCAACATCATCTCCATACTTCTGCTCAAGGGCACAGCAAACACAGTTATTGCCATGAGGAAGTTCAATATAGTCATGACAAGTAGCTTTCGCGAAGTTTTGTCCAGTAACGGTGCTCCTATAGCAGAAAAGTAATGAATATTAGGACTCTGATGGGCAAACAACACCGGATTATAGTTCCCGCCACCCATATTTGTTACACTTTAGGGATGGAAAACCGAAACCGGTTTTTTGCCCTCGGTTTTGACTGAAAACCCGGTTTTTTCACGAGGCCGGTCTAAACCGTAAACCAGTTTTCTGCGGGGAAAACCGTCTAAAAACTGGAAATAGGTTTTTTCTCAAAAACCGCCATCAGCTTTTTCTTTTTTTCTTTAATTATATATTTAAAAAAAAAAAATGTTAGTTTTGCACTATGTTAACGGCATATATAGCGAACGGGAGGAATTAAATTTAAAAAAAAAGGAAAAGGAAATAGAGATGGAATAACGCAAAGCTTAATAAAAAGACTCAAAACGATTAGAAAAACCGGAATAAAAAGGAACATTATAATTTTAAATAATAAGAAAGTAAGAATTAGGAAGAAAACCTAGAACTTAGTTTTCAACAAAACACTTTAAACATTTTAAAATTGACTGTGTAAATTGTTTTTTTTTTAATTCAAAAGTAAAGTTTACTAATTGATTTTTTCAATTAATTAATAAGAAACTGAAAAAACTTTTTAAAAAATGGAAAACCGTTTTTTTTTTTGCCATTGAAAAACCGGTTTTATAAAACCGGTTTTTAAGGTTCGGTTTTACCGGCGTTGTAAAAAAAAACGGTTTTTGAAAAACCGCCAGCCCTAACATGTTCTAATTTAGTTGGCGGCGAGTATAGTCTCCAAATGAGAGATTTCCTAATAATCAGTTCATTTTTGTCATACACATCTAGGTTTTGCGATTTGTTTTCTTGCGGTTTCGTACATAATCCTGAGTCCTGACAGGACATAAACCACGGCCAACTTCAATAACAAGGCCAGAGTAGCTCTCCTAAACATGAGCGTAGACATAAATTTTGACGTCACTGTTCCCAGTGCCAAAGATCGAGAGACTAGTTCGGACGCATTCGGAACCCTAAAAATGTGGTCAGCCGTGAGCGAGTGGTTCCGAACATGTTTCGAGACAGGTTGTCTTCATCTTCGGAACAATTTCGCTCAGAACTATGACGTCAAAATTTCCGTCCCCGAGCTTGTTTGGGAAAGTTTCTTCGGCCTTAGTAGTTGAGTAGGCCGTGCATAAACCCGACAAGAAAATACTGCCGACAGGGACGAAATTCCGACAGAGTCGCATGGCCGACAAATCAATAAAAATTGATGCATTTTACTTAATTAAAGGAAATACATTTTTGAATTTTTTTCTGGCGGAAGTATAGCCTGTCGGGAATTGGGCTGTCGGGTTTATGTCCCAGACCAGTTTCCTTCCTTTTGTAAGTTTTCTTATTTATTAACTAATATATAACATTCTCAGATGTACATAAATAAATTTCCGTTATAAAAGCACAACCAAATAGACACAGTTTTATCTTCGTGTTACATGTGTTTTATTAATTTTATTTAACTATTAGCATTTTCTGCAATCTTAAAACTCCTACTTCAGAGTTACTCCGTTACTAAATGCAGTTGAGTTGTTTTATTCAGCGTCCATATATATATAATCTATTTAGTTTGACGTTGACCATAAAGTATCATCAATTTTTCAAAAGCAGCGTGTTGGTTGTGCTAGACGCTACGTTAACAAAAAAAAAAGCTTCCGGAGAAACGGAGGAAGGCTTTAAAATTATTTTTAAAAAGCTTTTAATACTTGATATATATTATGTATGTGATGTGTGTGTATATATGTACTGTGTGTATATATATGTGTGTGTGTGTATATATATGTGTGTGTGTGTGATATATATATAGTGTGTGTATATATGGTGTGTGATATGTATATATTGTGTAGATAGTGTATATATGTGTATATGTTATATGTATATATGTGTATATGTATGTATATATATATTATGTATATATATATGTATATATTATATATATATGTATATATAGTATATATATTGTATATATGTATATATTGTATATTATTATATTATATGTTATATATATATGTTATAATGTGTATATAGTGTTTTATATATATATTGTATATATAATGTATATATATATGTGTATATATATTGTATGTATATGTATATATATATTTGTGTGTGTGTGTGTGTGTATTTTGAACGACTTACCGAATACTAGTCCAAACAGATATCCTGCAGATCTTGCAACAAAAACGAATGCAATGTTTTTGGTGTCAGTTTTGACGACATGTTGCAAATCCAGAAGAGATGCCCCTACGACCGTCATAGCCAAGCCCTACAAACACGTAACATTGTTTAGTACTACGCTACTGAGGGGAATGAGATCGTAAGTAATCTCAAACCAAAACTGAAGAGACTAGTGGAAGAACGTTCTATGTGATAAACAAGTAGGTTTGTTACAGAATCTGTCACCCGCTTCCACAGAACATTTGTGCTCAACAGGAAACAAACAATTTATACACAACAGAGAGAAATTCGCCAAACAGGGCCTTTAGCTAGTTGTAATAAAAACTTTTAAACGCCAAAATTAACTATTTTCACCGTTTTTTCTTCTTTCTCAGAATTAATAATTAAGACTTCATCGTTTGCTAAATTTGTTTGAAGTTCGAAGAATAATGATGTAATTTTTTTAATAAATATCTCTGAGTCACCACAATTTCCCATTTTATCAACTTTTTAATGCCAAAATTAACTATTTTCATTAATCTTCTTTCGCAAATTAATAATTACTCATTATCGCTTGCTAAATTTGTTTGAAATTCGTAGAATAATGATGAAATTCGTTAATAAATATCTTTTAGTCGATACAATTTAATTTACATTTCGAAATATATATAATTAGTAAAATTGATGCTTTAAAAATAAAAGTGAAACTTTGCCCATTTTTTATGCAAAGTTATAATTCTCTATGCACATCTTTCCTCATACATATATAATAAACCATCAAAAGAACTCTATTGTGATATCCAAACTAAATCATATCATATAAATAAATATTTTTCAAGAATTTTATTTTTATTTTAAATAAAGGTTCTCGTACGTTTGACGAAATGGCAACAGTGAAAATATTGAATGAAAATGGAATTTGCATGTTATTACAATGTAAAATTAATTTTTTAGTTATTTAAATTTTAAATATACTTCTAATTAAATTTTTTAACGAAATTTGGGATGTAACCTAGCCTGATTTTTTGCTTCAAAATGACGTATCTCACTTGTTTGTGCGACTTGCGGTTCGTTCTGTGAAAGTGGGTGACAGACGGACGGACGGACTGAACGATTATAATACCTTCCACTTTTTACGTTATAAACGTAGTGTGAAATCTAAAATGTGAAAGCGAGAAACTGAGCTTTAAATTTTTCGTTTGCCTTTAGATACGTAAAAAACGACACTTACAAAAGGTAAAAAAATATACTTAATTTGATGTTTATGAAAAGGGAGAACTGCTATCTTTAAAAGAGAGAATAACATGTTAATTGACACAAAAATCTAAATTATTTTAAAAATGTCACTTAGCACTTTCTTCTACTAAACTCTTCAATTGTCTATCTATGTTGATTACACTGATAAAAATAAATTTCTGATACCAAATATTCTAGATGCATTAAATATTTTAACAAAAGTTTTTTTTATGTGATAAATATAGCTCACTTAAACGCAACTGCAATACAACTTTTCAAAATTGGTAAGAATATTTTTTTTATTATAAATAAATAATTTTGCAACAAAATATTCTAGCTAATTTCAAAAAGTAGTGTCTATTAACATTTAAATCATCTACATGTCTCATTCTAAATAATAATAAGGGGGCTGGGGAGCCCAGTCGGTTAGGCACTCGCCTAGCATGCGAAAGGTCCCAGGTTCGGGTCCGGGCATTGCCAAAATAACTGCCGACCTATAAATGGCCCGTGCAGCAAAAAAGGTCCGACGAATAATACCCCGTGTAGAGGGAGTGCACTGTAAAATACGCTTCAAAGTCCCAACGCTGATTACGATGTCGCCCTTAACGGTTGTGTTGGGTGCCAACTCAGGTGTCGGCTCGTCACTTGACTGTGGTTCCAAAATACGACGCCCGTCGCCAATAGCCCTCGTGTAGCTCTAGTGCGACGATAATTCAAATTAAACTAAACTAAATAATAATAATAAAAAAACGCTTGTAAAAAATATCTAATACAGCTGTAGTAATTTGGCTTAGAAAATTATTATTTTTCATTTGTCTCATAGAGGGAAGACTATGACAATTTTTATAATCCATATACTTTAAGGTAATCTATAATAATAAAAGAAAGAGTCTGTCTGTCTGTGTGTGTCTGTCTTCGGATCGTAAAAGACCTACTTATACTGCCCTCAGAAATTCAAAATTTTTAATATAGATTCCCTTTAACACCAACGTGTGCACCTGAGGCTTAGTTTTTCATATTTGTTCCATTTTTAGAGAAATTCCGAATTTTCTGAAAAAAATACACCACTTTCGCTCAAATCCGATCATTTTTTCTCTTTCCTGATGCCATCGGCTGAAAAATTTAAATAAAACTTTTAACGAAAACATTTAAAATTCAAAATGTTTATTTTATTCTTTTGCCATTACCTTCAGAAACTAAATTAATTATTTGAAAAATAATTGACATGTTTCAAGTGACGTAATTCCACCAGTCTTCATTCCCGGATTTTATTGTGGGTTTATTTGATGATTTTTTCATTGATTTTTCTGTTGACTGCATGTATGCATATTTAAGCAATAAATGTATAGTTAAGCTATTACTGAACTATGATGGTTAATAAAGGCCATCGCACTAGAGCTATTACTGTTTTATGTCTTTATTTTTTCGTCAAATACGTTGCCAAACTCGCCAAATTATTAACTAAAATTCGCCAAATAGGCAATTTCTTTTATAAATAATTTATAAGCTGGTCGGTTGTTCGATGGTCATTGTGTTAGAGCTGTATAATGGGTGTGGGTAGCTATATCTATTTTCTTGCCAAATTATTTCCCAAAATGCGCCAAATGAGCTAAAAGGTTTTATGTATTATGAGGGAATTGTGATGACATTTATGAGTGCATTTTATAGCGTATTTTTCATTTTGGAATTTTAAGGCAATGAAACGGGATTTTATAATTTATAACGAGCGGAAACAATAATAAGTTTAGGATCCTATAACAGGTTATATGGTACACATATTTGGAATCTATTTGATATTTTTTTATTCTGTGCGAAGAACGGGTATAAATTTGCTAGTTTTTAATAATTTCTAATTTTTACTATCGATTAGTACCATTATTGACTAATTATAGTGCAAATACGCCTGCAAATTATATGAAGAGCTTAGTGGAAGAACGTATTAAGTGACATTTTTGAAAAAAAAAAATTGGCTAGTTTCATTTAAAATTGTATTTCGAAAATTCAATAATTATTACTTATCGTTTGCAAAAAATAATCTATATTTTAAAGAATAAATATCTAATATTCCTCGCTTTTAAATAGAATGAAAATATTTCATATCAACATACGAAGAATCTGGTAGTGAAATATATTTGACGTCATTGGTTTTGTCCGGGCGCGAACGTGGGACCGTTCGAATGCAAGGAAGGTGCCTTACCGATTGGTCTCACATCCTCAATTAGTTACTTTAACAGTATTTAACATTGTCAATAATTCATAGAAAACCGCAGTTAAACCGGAAGTACGGTTTTCGTTTCCATCACATGTGAAAGATCCAATTGAGAAGAAGAATTGAGATCCAATTGAAAAGTGATTGACTAAGATCATAAAACGGCGAACACAACCGGAGCCATTAAATTTGAAATGAGCCTCAAAGTTAAAAAGAAGTTTTAATACAAAACAACAATTTTATAATCTAAAATAAAGAACTATTCAGTAGTGCGAACTTTTTAAATATATTTAAAGTTAACTATTCCTTTTGTTTAGATAGTTTTTATCCTAATATTCTGATCTTCTGATATATTTTTTTAATTTTAATTGACCAAATCTTTTAGTCACGCTTACTTACAACCAGTATATAACACCGCAATTAACATGATTATATGAAGTTTACAATATGCAAGCTTTATACTTGTTTTAAATAAACATAAATATAAAAATCACTTACTGATACTGCATAACTCAGGAAGAGGTTACAAGTCTTGATAATTTTCAGTTGTTTCGAAGTAAAACACGCCATTGTAAACGAACAACCTCCCTTTATAAAATATAATTACTTATTAGTAGTGCTACCGTTCATCACATAATCATAGTTCAATGTTTAAAATCACATTAATTTTTGGGAAATTTTTCAAGTGCTAGTTTGGTGAATATATGGGAGGTACAAAGGTGTTGGTGATAAAAAGCTTTTAATGATTTATGAAAGCCTTGTCTTTGAACTAATAAACGTTAAAACTGACATTTTTGGGACGAAGCGCTAGAAAAAATATTGCGTTTTCCAACAATAGCGATGCCGATGATAAAAAGTTGTTTGCTTAGAATTAGTTGTATGCTAAATGTAAACATTGCGAATAAAATACATGACCTTAAGTACAATTCTATATCGAAGACTTTGTGAATACCTTAGATATCATAGTTAAAGTATTAGATTGGCAGATCACGTGACCTCCAATGCTAACGACGGGATGCGCGTGGAGGCCAAAATAAGATAGGGCAGAATGGACAGTGTTGCTGCCACTTCAAGGAGAAAAATACTACGAAAAAATACCATTTAATTCTAAAATTACAAAAGAATACCGTAAAAATACTAGCTGCATTCAGTGTGGGCAAATTTAATTGCTAGAAACAATTAATGATTAAACAATTACATTTCAATTGTTTAATTGCAATTAACTACTGAATTAATGCAATTAACAATTAATAATTGTAATTGTGAAAACTGCAATTAACAATTAATTGTGCGAAACAATTAATAAGTACCAGGACCGACACCCGATCAAGACCGACTTCCTGACTGACCATGACCGACAACCCGACCGTATGGGTTAGGGCTAGTTTGAATTATCGTCGCACGAGGGCTATTGGAAATGGGAGTCGTAAGTTAGAACCACAGTCAAGTTACGAGCCGACACAAGAGTAGGCACCCAACGCAACCGTTAAGGGCGACATCGTTAGTTAGTCAGTCAGTCAGTTAGTTAGTCAGTCAATTAGTCAGTCAGTTAGTCAGTCGGTTTAGTCAGTCAGTAAGTCAGTTAGTTAACATAATGACTAACTAGTTAGTCAGTAACTAACAATCTGACTGACTAAGTAGTCAGCCAGTTAGTAAGATGACTGACTGACTGACTAAGTAGTCAGTCAGTCAGTAAGTCAGATAGTTAGTTACTGACTAACTAGTTAGTCAGTAACTAACTATCTGAATTACTGACTGACTAACTGACTGACTAACTGACTTGCTGACTGACTGACTGACAAACCGATTGAATGACTGACTGTTTTACTTACTTACTGGCTGACTGACTAAATGACTGACTAACTAACGATGTCGCCCTTAACGGTTGCGTTGGGTGCCTACTCAGGTGTCGGCTCGTCACTTGACTGTGGTTCTAAAATACGACGCCCGTCGCCAATAGCCCTCGTGTAGCTCTAGTGATATAATTCAAACTAAACTAAACCGACTAACTGACTGACTGACTAACTGACTAAATAACTAAATGACTAACTAACTAAATGACTAACTAACTAAATAAATAATCTCTAATATTTTTTTAAAAAGAATCGAGAAAAGGACAAAAATCTATTTTCGGGATTTTGGCTTGTCGGGATTTCGCCTGTCGGAATTTCGCCTGTCGGGATATTGTCCCAGACCCATTTTAATTGCTTCATAAAACAACTAAAAAAGTTAATTGCAATTTATTTAATTGCAAGGTGCAATTAAAAGTTCAATTTCAATTAATTTAATGGCAAGGTGCAATTAAAAGTTCAATTGCAATTAATTTAATTGCAAGGTGCAATTAAAAGTTCAATTGCAATTAATTTAATTGCAAGGTGCAATTAATTTAATTGCAAGGTGCAATTAAAAGTTCAATTGCAATTAATTTAATTGCAATTAATTTAATTGCAATTAAACTTTTAATTGCGAGGTGCAATTAAAAATTCAATTGCGATTAATTTAATTGCAATTAATTTAATTGCAATTACTTTTACAATTGACAATTGATTAATTGTATGCCCAACACTGGCTGCATTTGGAATCTTTTTAGTGACTTTAAATCCTTTTCTAGTAATTTTGTTTTGTAATTTTAGAATTAAATGGTATTTTTTCTTAGTATTTTTCTCCTTAAAGTGGCAGCAACACTGGCCATTTTGCTCTCTTATTTTGGTCTCCTTGCGCGTCCCGTCGTTAGCATTTAAGGTCACGTGATCTGCCAATCTAATACTTTAACTATAATATCTATGGTAAATTCACACTCTAAATAGTGGTGGCAGCTAGTAAGTTCCAGTATTCAGGTGCAATTTTGCGCCAAATTTTTTAACAGTGTATGGTTGTTAAGATATTCAACTAGTATGACCTTTAAAATAAAAGGAGTGAATTTCACTCTTTTCCCTATACAGAGTGGTCGTAAAGTAGGTTAACAGTTAGCTAGGTGTACATTTATTTATACAGCAATAGTTATTTATACTTTTATTACAGGATTTTTTACGCACTGTTTCCGCATTTTCATACTTCGAGTAGGTCTTAAAGATCCACAGTCATCGCTCAGCTTTTCAGGCATGATTTATACTTATAAAATCCAGCACAAATCCTTTTATAGGATAACTGGTAGATGGCGGGATTCTAAGTTACTTCTTCTGGCTACATTATTTGCTTATTCCTCGAGCATCAAAGAAATAATCTGAAGCTATATCGCACCGTACGCGAAAAAGTGACCTATCGGCCAAAATTGACTTTTTGAGTCAACACTTCTATAGGATGCAAAATTCCGATATCTATCGATTGGTGCAATCGGCATAATGATCCGAGAATTAGTTCGTCTGAAATTAATAGATAGGTCTTTTTTCCAAATTCGTTTTTGGATTAAAATGAGCGAGAAAGAAAGACTTATCTGAAAATATCTAAGCAAAGGCAAATTTAAAGTAAAAAATGACTATGCATACCTTTTGATTGTCATAAAACGGATATCCATGCCAAATATTTTTGATCTAGGTTCATTTGGAACGATTTTGTGATAATTTGAAATTTTACTAAAACTTTAAACGGCTCTCCTGAAGAATGGTCTTTTTCGCGATAGGTCTCTTTTCCGCGTACGTTGCGATATCTAAACTAAACCAAACAAATTCCACAAATCGCTACTCTATGAATCAGATACGCTGTAGTACGTCTTAATTTCAGCCAAACCAACAAAACCAAACACGACCAAGTCTCTGTTCCTAATAACACAAAAATCTTACCTCTGGTACATTTGGAGCAGCAATAACTGTAAACCTACTTTTGGGCCACACTGTATAACAAAATTGATTTATAAACATTGGCAAGATACAAAATAAATAATCACCTAGGATACGGCATGACGTTTCACGTTTAGACACAAACTTATACATTTTATTTTAGATATCTGGTAGGGCATAGTTAAAAAGAATAATTTATGTCATTATTTTTAATGGAATAGCAGGTTATATAAAGAAGTAATCTATTGTGAAAAATCCAAAAATTGTCCGCATATTATATAGGATACTAAGTGAAATAACAGACTTATGTAAAGCCTAGGGAAACTGTTTGGAATCTATCGACCACAGTGACGTCATATGGGTCAATATAAGGAAAAGTCAATTTGCGCCGATTTTTTAAATAATATTTATAATATTTATTATTTATTGGAAATATATTCCAAAAATTGTTTTTCCTTAAAAGCAATGACTTTCTGCTTTAAATCCTAATTCGATCATTACAATTTGAGTTTAGATCTTAATCGGAAATGTTTTAAAGCTTTCAAAAATCAGATTGGTTTCGTGTCACAACTAGTGATGCTTGTTTTTCAAAGGCTATGTCCTGACTACGCCACAAAGGCAACAAATGCAACAAAATTTGGCAACTTGGCAGAGTCAGCCCCCATGCTATTGCATCGCTTGGCGCCTTTGGCGGTCGCCAAATTTTGTTGCCTTTGTGGCGTTTGATGTCGTAGTGAGGACATAGCCAAAGATATCTTATTCGTTTTATATTGCCATAACAAATCTACTTTAGAATAAAAACCACTTTATTTAATGTTCGTTATCAATATCATGCATCATTTCTGAACCGAAATTTCTTTCCGGGCTGAAAACATCATTTTCGGTAAATAACTACGCCATTTAATCGTACCCTTAGACTTTTAAAGAACACCCATGAATTAACAATACAAATGGCCGTAGTGAGCCTAGTGGTCAGCGTCTCGGTCTCGGGATCGGAAGGTCCTGCGATCGAGTCCCGGTACCACTGAAGACCTACCGAGTATATGCGGAGTACGTGCTCGTTAAATCTGTTGGGTCCGAAAGTCCTCTAAGTTCCCATACAAATCAATACCCCTGGGGGTGACAACCCAATTCAGGGGATCCTCTAGTTGGCCTCTGTCTCTAAAAATTAGATGGATCCACTTATGTGTGTGTGTTGTCTGCTGTGTCTGTCTTACTTGACGAAGGTTTATAAGCAGGTCGCTGACCCAAGCACACAAACCTGAATATATATGTCTACCAACCAACCAACAATACAAATTTCAGGTGGGAAAAACAAGTAAGAACATTAAATTCCATTCTTCAGCTCTTTGGCTCCTAACGGACTCATTTGTCCCAACAAATGTTTAAAAATTACTAATGGGTTGAAAAGCACTTAGAAACCCATTGCAATAAGTCTCAGTTATAGTTTTTTTTTTCAAAAATTTTAATCAAAGGGTTAAAAAGCACATTTTTGAGTAGCTCAGAACGGTAACGCAACCAAAAATAACAAAAATAAATCATATATTATATTTTTAGCCTACTTTTCTTTTTTTAATTCGAAAGAATTAAAAAAATGAAAAAGTAGGTATTGACAGGCGGTTGATGTCCGTCTGCCCGTCTGTCTGTCTGTCCGTACCCCCTTCCAAAATCGGTTCTATCATTCGGATCTTTAAAATTCTTTATTTGTTAGAAAGCTATGACCTCAGAGACCCAACTTTCATACTTTTTGTCCGTCTGTCTGTACGTCCGGACGGACATGAATCTACTATCTGTTGGCGAATTTCCCTTTGAATTAGCATTGAAATTCAATTTTGAGTCATGTAAATCACTGTTATGATAAATCAACAATGACATGAGAAACTTTATTTAAAAAATAATTGAAACAAAATAATTTTTTCATGAATCATTTTGTAATGACGCCATAAAATGTAGCACAATGTGATTCTTTGATTGTTCATTAATTGTTTACCAAGAAAGCGGCAAGGCATATTTTTTGCATACATTTCTGCTTAGTTTTAATTTATATATATTTTTTTAATGCAGTTTGGAGTAGTTTCATTATTTTTGTTATTAATAAATATTTAATTATTCTTCGAACTACAAATAAATCGAGGAAAATAGTTTATTTTGGCTTTTAGAAGTTTAAATTATAGCTGGATGCTGTGTTTAGTGATTTTTTTTCTAGTGTGTGTAAATCTAGTGTAGAAACGATTGTTGATGATATTTACTGTTATGAACCTAGTTGTTTCAAGATTAGAATGTCAGTCAAGATTAGAATGTCAATTTGCTAACATTAAAGTTTTAAATCTTCTAAATAAGTCTACCAAGTTTTAAAAGTCTAGCTATATTTTAAAAAAAGTTATTCCACTTTTTATGGGGAAAGGCAGGATAAAAATGCAAACGAATGAAAACTTTAAATGTGTTTTTCTCGGTATTCATATTTCCTTGATGACAAGTTTTTCAAAACGCTAAGGCTTTTTTTAATTACTTTTTTTATAAAAAAATACTAAAGTCGAAATTTTCGAAATATGCTAAAATAATTTGGGATTTTTTAGATAAGTTTTTTTTATAAAACAACTACTGAAGATAAATCGAATTTGGATACCAGTTCTTATGTAAAACAGTTTAAAGTACATGACAAAAAAAAATGTGTGTTAAAATATTTGTATTTAAAAAGCTTTAGCATTTAAAAAAAGTTTTAAAAAATTTAAATTTTTAAATAATTAAATTATTTTTAATTTTTTCTTGTCATATATTGTATTTAAATTAAATACATATTGAAGTAATAAAACATCAATTTTATAGTAAATATGTCAAAATTAAAGATTTTTTGAAAGTGGTACCGCGTCCCCTTAAAAAAATCTGATAAATAAGTCCCATCAGTGTAAGGTTTAGAAAAATTCTACAAGTTAGCGCAAATAAAAGTGGCCCCGTCATGGAGATAAGAATACGATAGATTTGTTGCCAAGTCAAAAAGCAATGCGAAAACAAGTTTGCTAAGTGAAGCTATTGATCGCTTGAATATTAAGCCCAAACAAACGCTTGGCGAATTAGTTGCTTGTAACTATGCTATGGTTAGACAAGCTAGTTGGAATGCAATATAAACTAAAGATTTCTACAACTGTGCAAAAAAGTTCCCACTAGTGATTATTTCGACCATTATTTATCCTAAAGAATTATACCATTTGTTTTTGTTAATACAAAACATTTTGAATTGATTGCAAGACCCAAATTTTGCTTAAGGGGCCGTTTTCATATATTACGCCCTAAGATCTAAACTCGCCAATAATCCATGAGTAGCTCTAATGTTGCATTATCCAATACTACGAAAAAATATCATTTAATTCTAAAATTACAAAAAAAAATATCGTAAAAATTTAGGGATGGAACCGGTATTTGAAAAACCGGTTTTTCTGAAAAACTGCCATCCCTAACGTGTTCTAATTTGGTTGGCGGCGAGTATAGCTGCATTTTGGAATCTTTTTAGTGACTTTAAATTCTTTTATAGTATTTTTTTTGTAATTTTAGAATTACATGGTATTTTTTCGTAGTATTTTTCTCCTTAAAGTGGCAGCAACACTGGCCATTTTGCCCCCTTATTTGGCCTCCATGCGCGTCCCGTCGTTAGCATTGGAGGTCACGTGATCTGCCAATCTAATACTTTAACTATGATATCTATGCCTCTCCCCCGAGAAGGTTCTTGGTTCTGTTCTTGTCCTAGTCATACTATAGACGTATTCGTGCTAGTGGGAAAAAAATCCCTCTAAAAATCACCGGGGTGCCCGAAGAAACTTTTATATACGTGCTCGTTAAATCTGTGGAGTCGAAAGTCCCGATGGGCGGCGCTAGCGTACGATATCGCTCGAAGTTCTGTTGGGTGCCCGCTCAGGTGTCGACCTCGTCACTTGACCAGGGTACAAAATTACGAAGCGTAATTTGGCTGTGTTAAAGCTCCTAAAGGAGGCTAGAAATAGGCATCCGGAAGCTATTACATAAAAATCGAAAGGTTGAAGGTTTAGTTTAGTTTGAACTATCGTCGCACTAGAGCTGCACGAGGGCTATTGGCTACGGGTGTCGTATTTTAGAACCACATTCAAGTGACGAGCCGACACCTGAGTAGGCACCGAACGCAACCGTTAAGGGCGACACCGTACGCAGAAAGGTTGAAGGAAATGGCGGTTCTACGTTATTAGGAGAGATACGTAATTGATTTTAATAAGAATTTATTACGGAGCTTATGAAAGTTTCACGAAGCGTCTGTGTGGAGTTGAGTGAATTCGCGAGGTTTCCAGTTTCTTGTCAACGTAACGTTCTGGCAGGGGCAGATCCAGAAAAAATTATCAGGGTTTCAAAAAAATTTAATTGAGTAAGTAAGTGCCAATAAAAAAATCGCAAATAAAATTCATCAACAACTGTGTATTAAAAATTATTGATTAAGATCCAAAACATTAGTATTTAACACATCACTAAAACTTGTGTAATTAAATACACTGGTAGTTAATAAACACATTAAATTAAATGGTCATTAATAATCAATATCATAGTTAAATTAAAAACCGATTTGATTTGCATAAGAATTTTATGCTTTCATTTTAAATAACGAAGACAGAACATGAAGCAAAAATGTAAATAGTAATTAAAATTTAAATAATAAAAATGTAATAGTTAATTTACATACCCAAATTTATTATGTATTTCTATGAGGTTTTTTCAAATAATGTATGTCTCCGGTTTTTTTAGATGATATTTTGTCTTATGAGGAGAGAAATTAAGCGAAACTGTGGGAATTGTAAGATAAATGAACTGATTTGTTGTACTGAAACTAAAAGATAATGTCCTAATATTAAATATTATTATAAAAAGCAGATTAGTTAAATCATAAATATAACATTTATTTAACATTTAAATAATAAAAATATACTAAATACAAAACTTGTTGCACAAAAAATATTTAAGAAATGAGTGTAACAATAACATTTGAAACAAGTCTTAAAATATTTCATGAAAGTAAAAAAAAAGTTGATTCAGATTTTTTTGAAGATGCAAAGTAGCTATCATATAAACAAGGCAAACAATGACTGTATATCTTGAAAAATCCCATAGTAATGTGTAGAAACTACCTTTATAGTTATTTAAGCAACTAGTGCCGAAAATAACACTTTATTAAGCGAGTGGCTTTTATTTCACGAGACCGTAGGTCGAGTGAAATAATGACAAGAGCTTAATAAAGTATTATTTGGCACGTGCTTCCTTACAATATTTTTTATAATAACGTGCAAAAAAGTATTTCTACCAATGAGTGATTTTCATGACATCATTTAGTTTCCATGGCGATATTTTTTTGGCGTGAAATTTGTGTTCTTACTTTTGTCGTATTTAATTTTCTTTAATAATTTTTGTAGTATTTGTAGTTTCCATGGAGATATTAGAAAATGCAAAAGTAATGAACCAATAGAAATAAGTGAGTTTCATGACATCATTTAGTTTTCATAGAGATATTCATGACATTTTGTTTTTCTACCAATCAGAAACTCTTATTTAGTTTACCGCACTAGTGCCGAAAGTGGTACTTTCGGTACTGTCTGTGACTTAAGTACGTAAAGTGTCATTTTGCAAAAAACGATTTATGAACGATTTATGAATGAATATGATATAAAAAAGTGAACTTTTTTTCACGTTGTTATAAAAATAAATTTAATACGATATCCAGCAACTTCAAAATTTTAACCTATTATAAAAATATATATATATTTATTCTAATATCATTGAAGCAATATTCAGAAAATGTTATAAATTTGAACTTACTTATAGATTAGATATAGAAACTAATATCTTACTCTTACGTGATCCAATCTTGCTCCTATGAAATGTGATGCTATGGCGCGAAAAACTATAGCGGCAGTCACTTATTTTACTTGTACAATAATCAAAAATAAATCCCTAACAAGCAATATAATAAACCTTTGAACTTACTTATAGATTAGATATAGAAAGTATCATATTACTCTAATGTGATCCGATCTTGCTCTTATGAAACGTGATGGTATGGCGCGAAAAACTATAGTGGCAAACACTTATTTTAATTGTATAATGCAAAATAAAAACCTTAGAAAAAAACGATGAAAGAAAACGTATATTCATCCTTAGATAGTATGTGTCAGTAGAATTTCGTTGACTTATTAACGAATAAAATGCACTCTTAAAGAGCTTTTAAATGAATCTGTTAATTACTATAATTTGTACGGTCTCTTCATACTTCCTGTTTAAGAGTATAATTGTTGCCACAAAAGCGGCACATTTTATTCCTAAAGAAAGATTAGGTTATGTTTGAATATCGTCGCACTAGAGCTACACGAGGGCTGTTGGCGACGGACGTCGTATTTTAGAACCACAGTCAAGTGACGAGCCGACACCTGAATAGGCCCCAAACGCAACCGTTAAGGGCGACATCGTACGCAGCGTTAGGACTTTGGAGGATATTTAACGTGCACTTCCTTACACGGGGTAAGGGAGTGCACGTTAAATATCCTCCAAATTCGTCGGATTCGTGGGACATTTTTGGCTGCACGGACTGTTTATAAGTCGGCAGTTATTTTAGCGATGCCCGGACCCGAACCTGGGACCTTTCGCATGCTAGGCGAGTGCCTAACCGTCCCCCCCGAAGAAAGAAAACTACTTACTAACGTCTGATTGGATATCAGTTAACCTAATAAGAAAAATTAGAATAAACAGTAATAAAAATTATATATCCGAAATTGTTTTGCTCAAAATTGCCATTGGTTACGATGGGATTTAGGATAGTTTTTTTTGTTTCTTTTCTTTTACATTGCGTAAAGTTGTGACCTTTACAGATTTGAGAGTAAACAATATCTAAGCAACTCATAAAAAATTAAAAAAAAAACAAATTAAAACAAGAAGTTCATAAAGAACTAAAATAGCCTACTTTCCTGTTACTTAAATACTTACTGAAGTTCTAATCGGGAAAAAAAACTAGGTTCCTAAGTAAATATCATCAACAGCCGTTTCTACACTAGATTTTACACTACACACATTAGAGACTAGATTTTTAGACTAGATTTTACTATACACATTAGAAAAAAAAATCGAAACACAGCCCAGCTATAATTTAAACTTCTAAAAGCCAAAATCAACTATTTCCTTAATATTCTTTCGCAAATTAATTAATATTATTTATCATCTGCTCGTGATTTATTTGTAGTTCGAAGAATAATTAATATTTATTAATAACAAAGTAATGAAACTACTCCGAACTGCATTAAAAAGTAGAAATGTAAATTAAAACTAAGCATAATTGCATGCAAAAGTATGCCTTGCCGCTTTCTTGGTAGATTACTATATCATATTCATTATCATATTGACATGGACCTTGCATGCTATTATGACCTACCATTCCACACCCCTCCCCGAAGAAAAATACTACTTACTAAGTCATTGATGTTTTAAAAATTAATCGTAATTATAATCAATTTTGCCAAATTGCCAGTTGAGTTTTATCGGATGGATTTACGGATTTAGGATTGTTTTTTTTTATTTTCATTCTTTTACATTGCGTAAAGTTGTGACCTTTACAGATTTGAAGTAAACAATATCTAAGCAACTCATAAAAAATGAAAAAAAAAAACAAATTAAAAAAAATCGGCACTAAATATCATCTTATCAGAATTGGACTTTTTTTTTATAATCCCCCTTACACATTAGAAGAGTTAAATATTCTTATTTTACACAAATTTAGAAAATTCGTAGTGGTTTTTCCCCTTACGGAAATTATTTTCAATTTGGAATGTATTTTTGCTGTTAACAAAATAAAATTTAACAATAATAATAATATTGGGGGGGGGGGGGGGCAGTCTGTGAGCTTTAAGTAGGAAAGGGTTAAATAAAAAAAATATTTACAAGGGGGGGCGGGGTGTAATAATGTGTCACACTGAAACTACACAAGTTATTAGTGAAAGGAGGATTATAGTTAATTGCTTGTCAATAGATTTGCATCTGTAGTATGTATTATTTACCATATTCAGTATCACTTCGGGGAACGCTATAAGTTAAAAAAAAAAAGCTGTGCAATAATAGTGAACCCATGCAAATTCGAACTGCCCTTCAGTTGAGAAACTGTTTCTAAACTTTAAAGAAATATGCACCTGGAAAAGCAATGAATCGCCAAATATAGTAACTCTGACTGAAACCAAAATCTTCCTTACCTTTTCGAGTGAAAGTTTGGACTCGTCTAAAACACACGTCATAGATGCCAAGAACTGGTGTGGGAGGACTATACAAACTTCTCATACAACGCTCTCTATGAAACTACACTAAAAAAACACACTTTACTATATACGTCACTCACCGACCTTGTTGATCCTTAGTCCGACCTTGCATGGTCATTAGATTCAATTACCGCTTTCCTAGGAAATCAAGGCTGGCATTTGAGTAATATTTTTGTAGCATTGCTATAAGAAATTCATGACCTATAAAATATTCCCACACATATATGGTATATTGCAATGATTGATGCTTTAGTATACATTTACATTACTTTAAAATATAGACGACGTATTGTTATGTTGTGTTCCTATAGGCTGGCCTTAGATTTATATTACCTTACCATAAGCATATGATGTGTTTCCATAGCCTTGCCATATGTGCAGGGTAGTTTACCATAAGCTCGATATAACCCTAAGGCAGTTATGGCACTTTACCATATAGACGACGCATGTTTATTATGTTCCCATAAGCTTGCCATAGATATATATATTGCCTTACCATAAGCTTATGGTGTGTTTCCATAGACTTGCCATAGGTGTATGGAACTTTACCATAAGCTTGCCATAACCTATGGCATATTCCCATAACCATGCCATAAATCTATGGTGTGTTCCCATAAGTTTGCATATGTATATGGTACATTTCCATAAGAGAACCATAGCTTATGGTACATTGCCATACGATTACCATAAAAATCTTATGGTTACCATAGATTCCCATAAGGTTTTCTATGGCAATTTTTCCTAAGGGCTTTAAGAGGGATTGTCAGTCCCATATAGCTAATGCATTAGTTTTGGAATCACAACTTCCGCAGAAGTATTGCTTTGCCATGATAGCCTTTTCATCCCCCAAGGTATGGGAATCAACGTAACATCGAAATGAAATAAATTTGAAACGAAAATGTTTTCTAGTTATTAATTATATATTTTTTAAGTTTTAAAATGCCAAACATATACAGCAGATGGCGACCAAAACTTTATCAACTGATAATTGAATAACCTGATGTTATTTTCATTTCAATTTTGTTGAAATTGGTGATTGCCATACACGGTGAAAATTTGATAATATGGCAAAACTATTCTTTTGCAAAAGTTGTGATTTCAAAACTAATGCATTAGCTCTATGGGACTGACAGTCCCTCTTAAACAATATGCCCACAGGCTTAGCTTAGTTTCTGGCACTACATTGTAATCTGGCATTGTTTCTGGCACTACATTGTAATCTGGCATTGTTTCTGGCACTACATTGTAATCTGGCATTGTTTCTGGCACTACATTGTAATCTGGCATTGTTTCTGGCACTACATTGTAATCTGGCATTGTTTCTGGCACTACATTGTAATCTGCTTGTTTCTGGCACTACATGTAATCTGGCATTGTTTCTGGCACTACATTGTAATCTGGCATTGTTTCTGGCACTACATTGTAATCTGTATTGTTTCTGCACTACATTGTAATCTGGATTCTGGCACTACTTGTATCTGACATTTTCTAGCACACTGTGAATTGATTTATTTATAATGAAATTTTCATTTAAATTTTAGTAACGGTTTTTAAAAGAAATAAAAGGAGAAAATAACTTTGGGTTTGATATGGTTGGTTTTACGTTGCGCTAGAGCCGCACGCACTAGACACACTTCGTTGGTTATTGGTGAGAACCTCATAATTTCGGCTCGCAGTTAAGTGACGAGACTGACACCTGAGTTAGCATCCAACAAATTTTTATGGCTACAAATGACATCAGAACTACTACAGATTTAACTTGCAATAGCCCCATATACATTTCGTTCTTTACGAGAGGGATATTTTGTCCAGAATTTGCCGTTTAGAGGATGAGAAAATTGAAAACATAACCTAGGAACTTATCCTCCGTGGCATGAAGTCTTAACCAACCGAGCCAACACAGCTCATATCATTGAGTCGGTGTGATTTTTTAGGCTTATCAAATCGAGTTAGCTATTTTTGGACGAATATAGTCCTCCTATCACTTCTTAGCACCTACGGCCTACCTTTTAGACGAGTCCAAACTATCAAAAAGGGTACGGAAGAGTTTGTTTGAAGCCAGAGTTACTACATTTGGCGAATCATTGCTTTTGTAGGGGCATTTTTCTTTAAAGTTTAGAAACAGTTTCTTAACTAAATTGCAGTTTGAACTTGCATCGGGTTCACTATTATCCCATAGCTATATTTAAATTTATAGAGTTTCTCGAGATGATATTGAATGTGTTATACATACTACAGATGTAAATCTATTGACGATTAAGTCAAGATAAAAAAGAAATGCCTGTGCAATTGATAACGGCCATCAGCAATTAAAGATTTTCCCCCTTTCACCAATAACCCATGTGTAGTTTTAGTGTGACACATAATTTTCTACCAAACTAACCCAACAATCTCCGTTGTTTGTCAAACACCATGGGATTGGCCACTCTGCCTCATTTAGGTTCTTTACCTGTTTTCACTCTCTGTGTCAGTAAAAATTTTGTCTGTGTCTGTCTTACTTGGCGAAGGTTTATAAGCGGATCTCTGATCAAGCCATAGGTATCATAGTTAAAGTATTAGATTGGCAGATCACGTGACCTCCAATGCTAACGACGGGATGCGCATGGACGCCAGAATAAGAGGGCAAAGTGTTACCCCCACATTAAGGAGAAAAATACTACTAAAATACCGTTTAATTCTAAAATTACGAAAAAAAACCCATAAAAATACTAAAAAAGCGTTTCATGATTTTTTTTTAAAGTCACTAAAAAGATTCCAAAATGCAGCTAGTATTTTTATGGTATTTTTTTTGTTGTAATTTTAGAATTAAACGATATTTTTTCGTAGTATTTTTCTCCTCAATCTGGTGGCAACACTGGCCCATTTGCCCTCTTATTCTAGTGTCCATGCGCGTCCCGTCATTAGCATTGGAAGTCACGTGATCTGCCAATCTAATACTTTAACTATATCTATGCCTCTCACCGAGAAGATAATTTAACAGAAGTTTCTAAATCAATAAAGGGATCAAGGTGTGTACCCCGGATACATTTAGTAGAGTTATGTTAGTTTGCTTAGCTGGTCTAAGAGTGTAATAATAAAATGAGTCATTACACGTAAAATCGCCCAGCTCAAAATCTTCATCTCACAGAATTCGACCTTGATTTTTTTTCCAAGTACTAGAGACAAATTTATTAGACCAGTATTTTCTATTTTTTCAAAATTCTAAGAATTAAGAAAGTTATGATTTTTTGAAACCGAAAAGTTAAGCCAAACTTTTTCTCATTTAGCATTGCGGTCTATGGGAAATTGAGTATTTTTGAACGGGTATAACTAAAAAGGCCAACCTGGGAACAGCTAATCAATTATTTTATGGAATACTATTACTAACGGTAACATTTTGTCAAAGTGCGCTGTTGTTCCCAAAACTTTTTCTACAGAAATTATTTTCTTCAAAGTCAAAGTAGGCGACCCACGAATAACATGAGTTCCAATGGAGAAAAGGGTGCAATAGAAATGTGTATATTTTTAAGGGAATATGTGTAAGCGATTAGAATTTTTTTTATTAAATACTGATGTTAAATATTTGAAAATATTTAAGGAGTTGCTCCTATAATTCTTTATTATAAAAGAGGCATTTTTTTAAAATATGAGATGATAGTTTTAATTGATAAAATTATCTTCAATATAAATGGATGGTTTTTTTTTCAAGAATATGTTTTTTATTGAATACTATTTCTATTGAATGCTATTTTTATGTCGATGGAATAAGGAAACGTTTAAAGAAATTTCCGCCCTATTAATAACATTAGCTCCAAAGGAAAAATAAATGGGTGCGACTGGTATAGCTATCTATACGTGCCAATATTTTTTTTTAATATGAATTCTTTAACTAACCATGATGTAGGTTATTTCGACTCAATAAATCGTCAGTGAATAGAAATTCAAATTTTTTTTTAAATCAAAGATGTGTGTGTGTTCGATAATTTTATCTTAAAAAACCGCCGGATGTAATGAACTGTGACACTAATTTAATTAATGATTGGAAAACATGGTTTATTTTAACGATAAAAAAATTTTAAAAGAAGGAAAAGGCGTAAAGTTTTCACCATACCAAGTGTTTTAAAATCTATGTTTATAATTTTAGCTTCCACACTACGTTTATAACGTAAAAGTGGAAGGTATTATAATAGTTCAGTCCGTCCGTCTGTCTGTCCGTCTGTCCGTCACCCACTTTCACAGAAAGAACCACAAGTCCCACAGACAAGTGGGATGCGTCATTTTGAAGCAAAAACTCAGATTAGGCTACATTCCAAATTTCATTAAAAAATTTAAATTAGAAGTTTATTTAAAATTTAAATAAATTTTTTTTATCTACATTGAAATAACATGCAAATTCCATTTTTATTCATATTTTCACTGTTGCCATCCACAAGTCCCACAGACAAGTGGAATACGTCATTTTGAAGCAAAAAATCAGATTAGGCTACATTCCAATTTTCATTAAAAAATTAAATTAGAAGTTTATTTAAAATTTAAATAACTAAAAATTTAATCTACATTGAAATAACATGCAAATTCCATTTTTATTCAATATTTTCACTGTTGCCATTTCGTTAAACGTACGAGAAACTTTATTTTAAATAAAAATAAACACTTTTGAAAGAATATTTATTTAAGTGATATAATTCAGTTTGGATTGTTGTAATATCACAATAGAGTTCTTTTATGTTTTATTATATATATGTATGAAGAAAGATGCATAAAGAATTCTAACTTGGCATAAAAAATATGCAAAGTTTCGCTTTTATTTTTAAAGCATCAATTGCGCTAATTATATATTTTTTTCGAACTGTAAATTAATTTAACAAACGATAAATGACTGAATTTTCGACAGAAATGTAAATGGTAAATTGTGGCGACACAAAGATATTTATTAAAAAAGATTACATTATTATTCTTCGAACTTCAAACAAATTAAGCAAACGATAAAGTCTAATTATTAATTCTGAGAAAGAAGATTAATGAAAATAATTAATTTTATCGTTTAAATGTTTAATTACAACTAGCTAAAGGCTCTGTTTGGCGAATTTCTTTCTGAGGTGCATAAATAGTTTGTTTCCTGTTGAGCACAATTGTTGTGTGGAAGTGGTTTAAGTGACAGATTCTGTAACAAACCTACTTGTTTGAAGTTTTAAATACCTTGCCAACGATTTTACGTATTCCATATGGTACGTTGAAGGTCATTTTCAACACATTTTTTTAAACGTTTCCGTTATTCTAACGACATAAAAATAGCATTCTATAAAAATAGTTTTCAATAAAAAATATATTAGTAAAAAAACATACATTCCTATTGAAGATAATTTTATCAATTTAAACGACCATCAAATTTAAAAAAAAAAACTTTTTTGAAATAAATAATTATAGGAGCAACTCTTTAAATATTTTCAAATATTTAACATTAGTAGGAGAGAGTGGGGGCTAATGGGACGCAGGGCTAATGGACATGCGGAAAAAAAAATACTTTTTTACAAATATTTCTATACTCTAACATTCTCTAAGGGTTAGACTTCACATTTTAACAACCAAAGATTAGAGATTAAAAGCATGTGTTGAAGTGGAGAGAAGAATTGTTGTTTTTTGGAGAATCCAAAGTAAGTTAAAAGTGTATATCTTTTTACACTTTTAAAGTATCAAATAAGAACATTTCATGAATTAAACTATAGTTTTAGGTAGAAGACATATCATAGATTAAGATATTATATGTCAAATACTGTGATGAAATACACTCGGTTCTGTGTTGGATCCTTTATAAATAATAACATTGTGGGGTCTAATAGTACATCAAGTGTGGGGTCAAATGGGACACGAATAAACCTAGCTTTGTATGCTTCTCTTGAAGAATCTATATAAATATCTTATTCAGTCAAGTGGCCAAAAACTTTTTATAACTTTAATTTCAAACTTTATGAACTTTTTCGTCGTAAATAAGTGAAAGTTCAAGTACTTTATTTATTGAGGGCATATTTTTCCACCTGTAATTATATTAATAACATCTGAATAGATCTTGATGAAGATAAATGATTTGTTGTTGATAAAATTTTCTACAAAGCAAACTATTTTTTAATACGTTGGATTAATTTCTAAATAGAAAGCGATTAATTCCGGGTAAGCTAGTCGAAGATAAAGGTGGTCTTTGAAGATAAAGGTGGACACTTATGATACATGTATACAATTAGTAATTCAATTTATAAAGTTCATTTGGAGAGGTACATACTCTAGAAAAATTAGGATTTTTTTTAAGGAACACCAATTAAAAACCGCAATTGAATTTAAACTGACGAATCATGGGAGATCTCGTGATTTTCTCAGAAGTACAAAACAATTTATTCTTATAATGTTCGTTTGCCGCTTTTTTTATCCAATAAAACACATTTGACAAATCAGAATATTTTTTACAGGGATAGTTTTACTTAAAAAAAGTTCTTATAATTTAAAATATTAAAGTTAAATATTAAACAAAATTCTTACCGTGAGCTCGAAATTAAGCTACTTAACTATATTCAACCACCCATATATTTGAGGCAAGACGAAGACAACAAGTATCTTCCTGCTATTTCTAAAGCAATCATTTAAAAAAAAATTATTTTCGCTTCGTGTCAAATTTGGAGGGAAAATAGCTTGGGCCTGAATATGTATGCTAAGACAGAAATATTATACGAAGGTCATTCATTCATAGTAAAAAGTTATACGAAATTCTAGAGATTTATGGTGACTACTACAAATGCTATAACAAAGGATTAAGGAATGTTTATGGGAAATAATTATCAGCATACTGCTTTCTCCGGCGCTGGACCTCTTGAAATCATAGGCTATGTCCTCACTACATCAAACGCCACAAAGGCAACAAACGCAACAAAATTTGGCGACCGCCAAGCGCGCCAAGCAATGCAATAGCATGGTGGTTGACTCTGCCAAGTCGCCAAGTTTTGTTGCCTTTGTGGCATTTGTTGCCTTTGTGGCGTAGTCAGGACATAGCCATAGAGATAGTAAAACCGTGCGCTATCGTCCCTTATGCGATAGCGCACGGTTTTACTATCTCTATGCTTGAAATAAAATTCTCCTTTTCGAGATTGTTGAAGATTTTTGTTGCAATTCCAATTTTATGATGTGATTTTTTAAAAATTAGAAAATTTTAAACTAATTTTTTGTTAGAATTTTTTATATTTTTAGTTTTTTATTGTTGTCAAAAAAAAAGTTCTGTAAGAGCTAAAATATCCTACTTTGAAGATAATTTTGAATAAGATGGTTACAGCGGAAATTGAAAAGATTATGAATAGATGTACGGTCGGGCACAAAAGCGGACTACCGACAGATGGACAAAATGTAAAAAATATCCGCTTTGATGCAACCTTGAAACAAATAAGAATTTTTTCAATCGGATGGATAACTTCTGCTTTCTAGTATGATTTTTTTTTATTCCTTATAATAATGATTTTTAAATTTAAGCGTTTGTTGAATTGAACATTTCGCAAAATATCAGCTTGGGGTCAGCACATTTTAGCTTCCTGTACTCTACGTTTATAACGTTAAAAGTGGAAGGTATTATAATCGTTCAGTTCGTCCGTCCGTCTGTCTGTCCGACAGTCCGTCACCCACTTTCATTGCCCAAATGCTACGGACAAGTGTGATACGTCAAAAAATTCAGCGCATCGAAATTAGAATACATTGAAAATTTCAGAAAAGAATTCGAATTCGAAGTTCTTCAATTATTTAAAAACCGCAAAATTTAAAGCTCATTTCAAAAGCATACGGAGCCATTTTTATTAGAATTGAATCATCATTGCCATTCGCAACAATCGCTCGAGAAACTTTTAATATTTTAAACAATAAATTAAAATAAATTTATTTTTGCGACATCGATCAGTTTGAAATGACGTAAAATATATTTCACAAAGATTCTTTGATTGTTTTGATATGAAATGTTTTCCTTCTATTTAAAAGCGAGGAATATTACAGATTTATTTTTTGAAATATAAATTATTTTGACAAACGATAACAAATAATTATTGAATTTTCGAAAGAGAAAATAAATGAAACCAGCCACATTTAGCTTGTAAATTTTTAATATAGAATTAATGCTGTATTTGGCGCGTTTTTACCTGTTAAACACAAATGTTGCGTGGAAGCGGGTTAAGTGACAGATTGTGTTACAAACCTATTTGTTTATAAAACAAACGTCCAATTAAGACAAATAATTCAATGGGCTTGTTTCACGTGGGATCTTGCAACATCTCTGCGGTCTTGTTTTCATTTTCTGGAATTACTTTTGTTGATATTCGAAATTGAGTTTTCTAAGAATAAGTTATTTTAGTTGTTCTTTTTTAAAATTAAAACTTCTTGTTGTGTTGTTGGTTGTTTTAATCATTTATCAAAGAAAACTGGCATTGAAATAAGTTGGAATTTAAAAAAAATAACAACTAAAATAATCTTAGAAAATTCAATTTGGAATACCAAGGCAAAAGTAATTCGAGAAAAATGAAAACAAGACCGCGGAGCTGTTGCCAGATCCCTCGTGAAACAAGCCCATTAATTAGTGAACACATTTCGGTTTATTAATGGAGTTTGAGTATTAAATGTTTGATGCCTTAATGTATTAAAATTAAACTAATGGTTTTATATCTATTAAATAAAAAATGAAGTACGTTTGAATATGCAAAAGAATTAAGTTCTGCGTCCATTTTCATTGCAAAAATTGTCTAATAAAATCAACAATAAGATCAACCATCCTTATGCGAACTAAGTAACGATTTTTAAAGCCGATTTTGAGCAGATTTTGTTTAGAATAAGGGAAATCTTTATATTATTATAAACATTATTATATAGTGTTTCTCTTCTTCCGTTCCTCCTGTTTCTATAAATCTAAAACAAAAATCTTAATAACTTATTTTCACTTCGTGTCAAATATGGCGGGAATATCTCAAGGATATCATTGACAAACAAATATGCGAAAGTCATCAATTCGTGAAAATGTTTTTTAAACTTTGTAAGATTCATGAGCCTACGATCTGCTATTGTTTAAACTTTATAGAGTGAAAAGGCAGTTTATGGGAAATAATTGTCAGAAATACTCGTATTATTTATATTATCTTTATTATCTTAATTATTTATATTATATTTATTATCTTAATTATTTATATTATCTTTATTATCTTAATTATTTATATTATCATTATTATCTTAATTATTTATATTATCTTTATTATCTTATTTATTTGTATTATATTTCTTGCTATTGTTGTTAAGGATTGTGGGCACCCATATTTCTTCTTTTAAGTTTATAAAATATCTAAAAATATGGAGCAACTTTTTATCTCTTATTTTTGTGTTTTAAACCAAACAAAAATTCGCCTGATTACAAGCCCTAGAGAGAGAGGGGGGAGGAGGCAGATACTTAAAAAAAAATGAGTTTTACTTGGTAGGCAAAATAGGCAGTTTTTTATTCATTTTTTTAACAAAAAGTTCAACCCCCTCCCCCTAAAAACGAGCAGTCTTTCCCACATACGTTTAGGTTTTTAATACCGAATTTTGTCCAGATAGATTGGTCATTGGTCAAATACCCCACTGTACGCTCTAACCCTGCTCATAGCTCATATTATTGAGTTAGTGTGGTTTGTTTGGGCTTATCAAATCGGTTTAGCTACTTTGGTGGCCAACCTAACTTGGGCAAAAACAATAAGTAAAAAGGCAGATGGAAAAGCGCGGCCCGGGACAGTAAATCATCGCAGCCGGGCCGATTCAAACGAAACAAGAAAAAAGTTTCAATCAGTCGTCTGGTTTGGCACCGATATCGCTTTAAACGGCTTTTAAAAAATTGACGTTATTAATTATTTTTATTTATGTGTATTGCGTAAGGAGCTGATAAAATTGCCAAATTTTCTCGAATATAATATTCAAATCTGTTAGACCTTAAACAAAAAATTTTTTAAACGTGTTTTCTGGATGGATTCGCAAATAATTTATGGAACTCTTTACATCCACGGAAGGATCTTCTCCATAGCATATTTCTATTTATCCAACTTATGTCGGCGAGGAGTATAGTCCTAATATCACTTCTTAGCACCTACGACGTACCTTTTAGACGAGTCCAAACTATCATTAAAGGGGTAAGGAAGAGTTTGTTTTAAGCCAGAGTTACTATATTTGGCGTTTCATTGCTTTTGTAGGCTCATATTTATTTTTAAGGTTTAGAAACAGTTTCTCAATTGAAGGGCAGTTCGAACTTGCATCGGGTTCACGGTTAATGAATAGCTATATTTTAACTTTTAGCGTTCCCCGAGGTGATACTGAATGTGTTATGCATACTACAGACGCAAATCTATTGACGATTAAGTCAAGATAGAAAATAAATGCCTGTGTAATTGGTGACGGCCATCAGATTTCAACCAAACTAACCCAACTATCCACTACACTGTTAAAAATTTTGTGCTAGGTTTCACCATGATATTGGTTCCTAGTAGCTGCAACGGCTGAGTGGTGAAATGTTTCACCTTTTTTTCGGTGTTTGGTTGAACCATTTTTCTGGATTTGGAAACAAAAACCTGAGAAATGGTTCAACCGAATACCAAAAATATGGTGGAACGTTTCACCATTCAGCCGTTGCAGCTACTAGGAACCAATATCATGGTGAAACCAAGCACAAAATTTTTAACAGTGTATGCTCTCCAAACACCATGGGATTGACAACCCAATTTGAGATGCTAAGAAGTGACAGGCGGACTATATACATAGATACTTTTGGAACGCTTTACATATTTTTCGTGACAAGTACTTTAATCTGAGTATAATCTTAATCAAAAGTCTTACGAGGGATAACTTAAACAGAAGTTTCTAAATCAATAAAGTGATCAAGGTTTGTATCCCAGATAATTTTAGTTAGGTTAGTTTGCTCAGCTGGTCTAAGATAGTAATAATAAATGAAGAGTACAGGGAAAGAACAGCTTCATTTTGTCGAAAACTTTTATCATCAGGCCTCTTTGGCGATGAAAGCGAGTCATCGCCTAAACTGGTGTGAGGAAATCGGTTACTCACTTTGTTTTTCTCTCGCGGCAACCCTGATTTACGCCAGAGATCAGCGGACGCGAGTCCCACGTTTGTACCGCGACAGAAGAACCGAAAGGAAAACCGGTTTCCTGTCGCCAATGTCCGCCAAGCAGATACAATTACGGGACTACTCCTGATAAATTAAGCGGTTCTTCCCCTGTACTCTTCAAATGTAACATTCAAATCACTTCCCTACCTTAAATGTAACACCCGTTAATAAAGTAATTTAAGTCTCTGATGCTTAAAATATGTAAAACACATGTTTAAAAAAAGTATCTCCTCTCTATTATTGTTGGCTGATTGTTTTTTTGGTATAAATTTAACTTTAATTTTGCGTATTTGTATGGAAAGTAGATATAAAACAATGCATAAATGTTAAACCCCTTATTACTTTCCATAATACTTTGAAAATTTCAATGGACAATTTGAACTTAGACATCACTGTAGGCATGGCTGTTCCAGTTTGGCTATTGGCAATCAGTTAAAGTTTTAAAACATTAATTAAATACAACCTGAGGTGTCAAGAGACATCGAGTGGAACTTGAAAGAGGACTGAGACTGCCTGAACTTAGTTTCTTCAAAACATGTTTTTACATTTCTCTAATCTTATTCTTATTTAAAATACAACGAAACCTTAACGAGGGCGTGATTTAATGATCAAATTCTTGTAAACGCACATTGAAAGGCTGTGTCCTGGCTACGACATCAAATGCCACAAATGCAACAAAACTTGGCGACTTGGCAGAGTCAGCCACATGCTATTGCATCGCTTGGCGCCCTTGGAGGTCGCCAAGTTTTGACATTGGGTTTTCACGTCGTGATGCAGACAAGTTCCAAGAGTTGTGCTTTGAAAACATGTGTGTCTCGCAATAACTCTAGAAGGTTTATCGAAATCCAGATTTTTCTCTAAGCATCGTTTTATTTTTTAATTGCTTTTTTAATGACCATTTTGGCAGTTGTGGTTGTAGCAAATTTGTGAAAAAAGTTGTAATCGAAGAGAAAATGTTTTATATATGCTTTTATGAGGAACCGAAATCGACAATCGATGCATTAAGTATTGCGTAAACCGAAGCGCCAAATCTGCATAAGTTAGGCAATAAAGGAAAACACCAAAGCGTTTCTATTTCTACGACATCTACATCTGTTTTCTTTATGTGTAAAGATAAATTTGATTGTAACAAAACAAAATAAAACGATATTCGACGGTCAGTACACGTCTAAAGGATCCAAGGAAATGATTGTTTTGATAGAGTTACAAACGAAAAGAAAATCTGCCAGCATGGGAAAAATTGATTGAGGTTGGGATTTAAAAAAGTGTGTGGCTAAGTTCGAAACCTTTTATTTAGAATTAACTTTTCCATTGTGGCGATTCTTAACGTACGCAAACCTCAAATTATGCACGTACGCTACACGTCGAGTTTTCATCTTCGTTTCCTAATATCTCCTGAAAACATGGGAATGTCAGTATGTAACGCCGTGTTACTCTTCTACTTGAGGATTTTTGGTTGCTTGGTCTACTGAGGCCGATACGTTCTCTAACGTATTGTTGTTTTTTCATTTTAAGTTCAACAAACTTTTGCGCCAATTGCATTACAATAATAAGTAAAATATTGAAATGCTTTCGAAAATACCATAACAAAAGTTTGCGCCAAATGAAACCTTGAAACGTTGCTAGTCCCGACTAAACAACCCTTGATGATATTATAGACCTATAACTACGTAAAAATTTTTACTCTTGCACACTTTGTAGAATTATGGTTCAACAAAAAACATATAAAAAAATAGATTGTCACCCTACAAGTGAAGGAAAATTAAGAATTCCTATCATTTTATGTATTCATTTCCATATTTCACAGCTCAAGACGAACCGGTCATTTCTTTTAGTGTAAGATAAAACAATTTAAGAAATGAAAACGTGCCGTTCAAAAAGGTGAAAAATATAATGAGTGGTTTTTGTTGCCTTTCTGGTTAGTACTTGCACGGTATCTTGACATTTTATCTTTTTTTATCAAAGTTATCTTCTTATAGGAATTAGTGTGTCTGACACGACATTCATTTTTCAAAATGTCACAACACTTGCACCAGCAATGGGAACAATAGGAAAGAGTTGTGTCAGTCCCCATTTTGTTGTATCATTTGTGCATTTGATTTGACAGGACACAGCGTGAATCATAAAAAAAAAGTTTAAGAAGTTAAGTAATGCTTTGCAAAACAAGTAACTGTAGTAAAGTCGCCCAAACAATCTCTAGAAAAGTTAGACAAAACCACTAACTCGATGTGGTTTCATATAAGCACTCTTTTCATTTCTTAAACTGCTTTAATTTACATTAAAAAAAATGAAACGTTTTGCGCATTTTTAGCCTCTTCTTCAATTTGAAATAACACAACATAGTGGTTGTTAGTAATTTCTTCAGACCAAAAATGGGGGCAGTTGAAAGTAACATGATTTTATTGTTTTTATTAGAGAGCCAGAAATCGACAAGTCGATGCAGTAAGCCTATTTTGCGTAAGGATAGCGCCAAATGCTTCATTCGGAGAGGGCTTGTTTAGGCTAACTACAAGGCGATCAATGGATTCACTTGGCAAACCGGTTTTCGTATTGGTTTCTGCCTGACAGCATCTCCATCTGCTTCTTAACTTTATGATTGTAATCAATTGGCGCATCATAAGTTTGTTGCATTTGAAATTAAAAACAAAATACTTAACGATACTGTAGCGGCCTCAGTAGCCCACAGTCTACCAAAAGGATCCTCAAGGTAGAGATGAGTTACCTCGGCTTATATACTACTATTTCCGATGTTATTCAGGATACTGGTAGGAACGCAGAGGTAAATCTGCGCCCTCTAGCGAGGGGATGATTGATTGAGGTTGCGTACGTGTGGTAATCGCCACAAGTGAACGTGTCGCGTCATATAAAGGTTCGCATTAGCACACTTTTTTAAATTCAAGTTTAATTAATTTTTCCATGTTGTGCAATTTTCTTTTTTTTTTTAACTTATCAAAAATGTTTCCTTGTCACTTATGACGTAAAACTACACGTCGAAATCGTTTTTCATCTTCGTTTTGTTACAATAAATTTTATTCTTTACACATAGAAAAACCAATGTTAATGTTTCAGATGATGTAACGCTCTTGTTTTTTATTTTTCTACTTACTGCGATTTCATTGGTTGCTTCGGTTTCACGTACTGTAATTTCATTGGCCGATTCGGTTTCCCTCTCAAAATGGCCGATATTGATAAAAGATAATTTTCGTTCCATTCAAGCTTTCTTTAACAAATGTTTTGAACAACCAACAGAACAGCAAGAAGTTGGCATTAAAAAACAATAAATAAGTAAAATATTCTTAGAAAACTGACTTTCGAATACCATAACAAAAGTAATTGCAAGCAACAAATGAAAACAAACTGTTGGAACTGTTGTCATCCACGACGTGAAACAACCCCATTTTATTTATATTAATAGAAACCTATAAATAAACGTAAAAAAAAATGTATTAACTAAAAACTTTTTGCACAAAAGCTTTCCAGCTAAGAAAAGTTAGATAGTTTCAACAACAAACCCCACATATAAAGAAAAGATAAAGACTTGTCATCCTACAAGTCAATGGAACAACTTAAGGAATTCTATCATTTTATGCAATATTCCATAATTCACATATTTTCCAATATCTCAAGAACGATACTCGGTTCTATTGTCATTTTCAGTGTCAAGATAAAATACTTGATGATTTGAAGAGCTTAGTGAAAGAACGTGCCCAAGTTACAAAAAGGTGAAAAATATAAAATGAGCTTTAAAGTTTTTAGTGTGCACTTAAATCTGTTAAAAACGATACTTGCAAACGGTAAAAAATAAACTTAACAATTTTTTTCCCTTTTTTTTTATAAAGTTATCTTTAGGAGGGAATAATATGTTCAATGACACAACAATTTTTCATTTTTCTCAAAAATGTCACTTAGCACGTTCTGCCACCAAGCACTTCATTGGGAATCAAAAGTAGTTGAAAGAGTTGTGTCAGTCCCCTTTTGTTATGTAAATAATAATTTTGCAGTTCTGATTTTGACAGCGAAATAGGATAAGAATCTTAAAAAAAAAAGAAAGTGTTGTGAATGGACATGCTTTATAAGTATATCTGTTCCCAAATATCGAGAGTAGCTGTTTGATGGTTTAAGAGGATACGGTACCCAAAACATTATTTCTAGAAATAATAACATAAACTAGTAAACTATAGTGGTTTCATATAATGTTCACTCTAAATAAACATTTTCTAGCAATAAAACAAATATTTAAAGTAGTTTTTCATTAAAAAAAATGTCAAAATTTTTAACTTTTTTAAAACGCTACTCTTCTTTCAATTTTGAGAATAACTCCACCAAACTTTTATAGTTTGTTTTTAGTACTATTTGTTCAAGAACGGTGCATGTATTTTAAAATGTGAGCTACAGTTGAAAAGTAACATGCATTTATACTGAGAATCTCAAAAAATCACAAAAAATTACAAATTATTGACTTCAATATTTTTTTTTTAAAAGTAGACCTTATTCCATGCACAATTTTGTGTACCATATATATATATATATATATATATAAGAACACAGGTTAAAAATTTCAAAAATCTAACTTAATTAGCAAAAACGTCTTAGGGATTTATTAAACACAAGAATTGAAAAACGCGAAACAGAAAAAAAAAGAAGTTAAAAGCAGACGAAATACGTATTCAAACTTATAGGAATGACTTCAGAAAATATTTAATAAACTTTTTTCTACAGAAGATATCATTATGAAACTTTCAGTAAATGTTTAGAAAAATATTGTGAATAATAAGAAGTAAAAACTGAAAAATCGATGTTTTGACCAATTTTGGGGTACCGTATCCCCTTAATTTACTAGGTTTCTATGAGTATTTTTGATTGTGTGGTGATTGCAAACGTGACACGAATTGCAACACACGATTGCACTTCCACACATAGGGAGGTGCATGTAAGGAGAATAGTGGGAGGAGAGAGAAATAGACTCCTTTATACTCGCCGCCAACCAAATTAGAACACGTTAGGGATGGCGGTTTTTCAGAAAAATAAACAGTTTTTCAAAAACCGGTTTTTTACAACGCCGGTAAAACCGACCGGTTATAAAACCGGTTTCCAAGAAACCGGTTTTTCAATGGCAAAAAAACGGTTTTCCATTTTTAAAAAAACTTTTTTTCAGTTTCTTATTAATTAATTGAAAAAATAATTTGTAAACTTTACTTTCGAATTGAAAAAAAAAACAATTTGCATAGTCAATTTTAAATATTTAAAGTGTTTTGTTGAAAACTAAGTTCTAGGTTTTCTTCCTAATTCTGACTTTCTTCTTATTAAAAATTATAATGTTCCTTTTTTTATTCCGGTTTTTCTAATCATTTTGAGTATTTTTATTAAGATTTGCATTATTCCATCTCTATTTCCTTTTCCTTTTTAAAAAATTTAATTCCTCCCATTTGCTATCTATGCCGTTAACATAGTGCAAAACTAACATTAAAAAAAAAAATTATATAATTAAAAAAAACGCTGATGGCGGTTTTTGAGAAAAAAACGATTTCCGGTTTTTAGTCGGTTTTCCCCGCAGAAGCCGGTTTCCGGTTTAGACCGGCCTCATGAAAAACCCGGTTTTTCAGTCAAAACCGAGGGCAAAAAACTGGTTTCGGTTTTCCATCCCTAAAGTGTAACAAATAAGGGTGGCGGGAACTATAGCAGATATGAAAGACGTGTTTCTTCTAACAATGAATAACAATGAATCTTAACAATGAATAAGGTTTCTATTAAATGCTTCAGAAAATTGCTTTAACCACAATCCTACTCTCTTTCTGAATTTTCGTACGAAAACCAAAATGAGCTAGACGATATAAAAAAAATGAGTGTGCTTTGTTATTTAAAATTTTGTAACTTTATACTAGAGTGTTAAAACTAAACAATATAGTTTTTGCATTATATTAAAAATTTAAAATCCTTTTAATACAACATTAGAATGGGACGATCTTGGTGAATTTTTTTAGTCGCCGTTTAGTGACGCGGACAGGGATTCGCACACCTTGGTACGCAAAAGCCACGCTTTTCAGGAATTTTCTATATGTATGCATCTGACACGGGTGGAAAGTACACGTTGCCGTGTTTAGTCCGTTTGTCACGTTGTCCTAGTTTATATAATATCCACTAAGCAGCAGCAATTAAAAAAAAATTTAAGAAGTAATTTTGTTATAAAGCTTGAACTTTAAATCTCTGTAGCATAAAGAAGCTTTGTACGGACCTTTCTCACTTGTATTCTGAGCCCTCCATATGTACATACTACATATGATTTTTTTTTCTAAAATTATATGTTTATGTAAAGAATATTTCTTCGACTTTCAAATCAATAGCGGTTTGTATTTGCAATTTGTAGAACATAAACCCTGGATCGTTGGAGTCAAAATCATGCTTTTTTTGTTTTACTTATGCGTGTTAAAACTGTTTGCAATTTCAGGTACTCATTTGAAATAGAAATAATTTGAAACAGATGGCGACACTATTTTTTTTATTTAATAACTAAATAGCCGGATATTTTCCTTTTAAATTTCTTTTATTTTGCTGTTTTGACGATTGTCGTACCTGGTAAAAAAAAGGCCTACATTTTAAAACAGTACTTTCCGGAGTCATGGATTGGAATATTTATGCATTAGCTTCATTATCTTATGCATTAGCTTGGACATAGGGCTAATTCAATAATAATGAGACATCCTATTCACAATTTTTTTTTTCATTTATCTATATATTTAAAAAAAAGTAATTTAACATCTGTATGGTTAAACCCTATTGGAGCTTTTCCGAAATTCTCTTTAAGAAAAGACTCAAAATTTACCACAATGTCTATTAAATCTGCATAATTTTTATAACTATATGGACTTTTTTAAAATATGCTGTACTAAATTGTATAAAGTGTTATAAGTCTTGATAGGCTGATTTATAACACGTGAATCAATACAATAAAATTTCCTCACATGATCTAAAAAGGGATATTTATACGCGTGAATCGATACAATAAAAGTTTTTCCTACATTGATCTAAGAAGGAACATTATCTAATAAGAACTGATTAATACGCGTGAATCAATACATAAAACATTTTCCCAATTTTCTTTATAGAAGAACACTGATTAAAGAAGGAACATATTGACGCTTGAATCATACATAAAATTTTTCCACATGATCTTTAAAATTACAAAGATAGGCAATTTATACTGAATACATAAAATTTTCCTCATCTGATCTAAATAGGAAATTGTCTAAGAAGGAATGATTTAATACCGTGAATCAATACAATAAAAATTTTCCTCGATTTAAATAAATGATTAAGAAGGACTGATTTATACGCGTGAATACAATACAAAAATTTTTCCTCACATGACTTTAGAAGAAATTGATCTAAGAGGACTGATTATACGCATGAATCAATACAATAAAAAATTTCCTCACATTGATCTAAAGAAGGAACTGATTTATACGCGTGAATCAACACAATAAAAATTTTCCTCACATTGATCTAAATAAGGAACATTGATCTAAAGAAGGAACTGATTTATACGCGTGAATCAATACAATAAAAATTTTCCTCACATTGATCTAAAGAAGGAACTGATTTATACGCGTGAATCAATACAATAAAAATTTTCCTCACATTGATCTAAAGAAGGAACTGATTTATACGCGTGAATCAATACAATAGAAATTTTCCTCACATTGATCTAAAGGAACTGATTTATACGCGTGAATCAACATAGAAATTCCTACATTGTCAAGAGACTCAGGTTCACTGCCTGTCATTAAATGTGTCACAAGGTGAGATCATTTTGTTGTCTATTTTTAATGTTGTTGTTGCCGTGTGCCTCCAGGGAAAAGGCAGGAGGGGTGCATTAGTTTCCGTTGGATCAATGAACACCCGTGAGGGTGGAAGTATGAATTCTGCTCTGAGAGGGCACTATCTCATCAATTTAGGCACGTCGCTGTAGGGGAGGGGTATTTTTCTCCAGACAATTTGCACAACCTTTCTTCAGACCCTGCGCTATGACTGTCTACAGGACTTTCGAACCCACAGATTTAATGAGCACGTTCTGCGCATGTACTTGGGACAACTCAATTATCCATTCCTTTTCCAAGATTCTACCCGCAACCGCTCGCTTGACAAGCGAGTGTCGAAACCATTACTGGCTGAGCGATGTATTTTCTTAATATACTTATCATTTCATTAAAAAATTAAAATATCACTGTACCCTCCTTATAAATCATCTAGTGGAATTTAAAATAAGCCTTTCAGTTGGGATCAGTATTGAAATTCTCCTCAAAATGATAACACGGAAAAAGAAATTACCTAACCTAATTATATCATTATGCAAGGAGAGAGAGATTATAGCAACAGCGAACGTTCCAAAACACACAGTGTTCCCCTTTACTATTTTTTTAAAGACCTTGAGACACTAAGTGTGCGCCGCAGAGGGTTTAAACGGAAACTCGTGGAAAAAGGCGTTTCATTAACATGTAGGGATGGCAATTTTTGAAAGAAAAACCGGTTTTTCGGAAACCGATTTGTAATTTTTTTAACCCCCCCTTCAAAGGGATACAGAAGTTTAAACCATTCGCCTAAAAGTCAGGTTTTCCAGCAACACACATTTTTAAATTTTTTGAAATTAAATTAGTTTCTAAAATTTTTAAATTTGAATTATGGAGGAATTGTTTATAATTATCTGATACAGAAATATTTTTTTAAAAAATTTAAAGATATTAAATTTTTAATTAAAAATTAAAATTTAATTTAATGCAGTGAAAGCAAGTTTACACTTCAGCAAATTTGCTTATCCTTAAGAGGGTTAAACTATTTTTTAGTGTTTTTTTTATCTAATTCGATTTTCATAATCATATATTGTTTTTTTTTTACTAAAATTAAAATAATTATTAATGAATAATGAAAATATTAATTTATGAATATGTTACCGTTAAAAGCCGGAATCAGCTAGAACTAGAATTAACTAGTGAAAACTAGTTTTAACTGAGGCCATTAGTTAAAACTAGTTTCCACTAGCTAAAACCATTTATCCCCAGATAATACTAGTTTTGACGAAATAGATTTGTTTAAAATAGTTTTAAGTATAAAAACTTATATTATATAAAACTAGAATTAACGGAAAATCGCACGATTTTCGATAACAGGTTTGTATTAGTTGAGTTAATTATTGCTGAAATGCAATGAAGGTGTTTTGGTTATTGGAAGACCCCATCATTAAAGTAAGTATAGTGCGTTTTTCAAGGACTTCATTGTCGTAATTAGATTATAAAATTCTTCTTTTCGGACATTTAACCTCATCTAATTTTATTACCTCTTCTTTTTAAAGAAATAAACGTTCCCAATAAATTAAAAGTCAATCATTCGCATTTAATTCTAGTTTTATCTAAAAAAGTTAGATAATTATAGTTTTTGCTAATTACAACTAGTTTTAACCAATACAATTGGTCAAAACTTGTATTAGATAGGGGGTCTCGTTTCAGGTAGAGGCAACTAGTTTTCACTAGTGGCATCGGTTAAAACTAGTTCTCACTAGTTAATTCTAGTTTTAGCTGATTTCGGGTTTTAACGGTAACAAATACATATAATAATTTAAGATTAAAAATAAATTCATATAAATGATAAATAATATTTTATCATTATTAGTAAGTATAATAATAGTAAATTAATTTTCGATTCGATGCGATTTTTTCTGTTCCAGTTTTTTTTCATATTTCGAGTATTTGTTTTTCTTAAGGTTCAGCTCATTTCCAAAAAGTAGCTTACACTACGTTTACTACGCAAAAAGGAGAAACTTTTATAAAGGCTATGTTCTTCCGTCAATTTTACAGTCCAAAGTATAAATGCTAAAGGCAAATTGTGAGATACACTGTTAAAAATTAGGCACTTTGTTTCAACAAAAATTTGGTTCCTAGTAGATGCAACGGCTGTGTGTTGAAACGTTAAACCATGTTTTGGTATTCGGTTGAACCATTTCTCAGGTTTTTGTTTCCAAATCCAGAAAAATGGTTCAACCAAACACCGAAAAAAAAGGTGAAACATTTCACCACACTGCCGTTGCAGCTACTAGGAACCAATATCATGGTGAAACCAAGCACAAATTTTTTAACGTGTACGTCGAAAAATTCAGCACATCAAAACTAGAAATGATTTGAATTCTCTGAAAATAAAAATTCAAAGTTCTCCAATGATCAAAAATATGCCAAATTTAATTCCCTTTATTACAAGGTCATATTTTATTCTTGTGAATCATCATTGCCACTTAACAATCCCATAAGAAATTTTATTTAAAATAAAATGGGAAAAATTACTTTTTGATATAAGTTAGTTTGGAATGAAGTAATAATTTATCTCTCAATATCATAGATGTCATAATTAAAGTATTAGATTGGCTGAACACGTGACCTCCAATGCTAACGACGGGACGCGCATGGAGGTTTTTTTGGGGGGCATAATGGCCAGTGTTGCTGCCACTTTAAGGAGAAAAATACTACGAAATAATACCATTTATTTCCAAAATTACAAAAAAAAATACTAGAAAGGATTTAAAGTAACTAAAAATATTCCAAAATGCAGCTAGTATTTTTACGATATTTTTTTTGTAATTTTAGAATTATTCTAAATTATACTCTTTAAACTTTATAACTAAACTTTTAACTTAATTTTAGAATTCATTTTAGAATTATTCTAAAATTACAAAAAAATATCGTAAAAATACTAGCTGCATTTTGGAATATTTTTAGTTACTTTAAATCCTTTCTAGTATTTTTTTTTGTAATTTTGGAAATAAATGGTATTATTTCGTAGTATTTTTCTCCTTAAAGTGGCAGCAACACTGGCCATTATGCCCCCCTAAAAAGCCTCCATGCGCGTCCCGTCGTTAGCATTGGAGGTCACGTGATCAGCCAATCTAATACTTTAATTATGATATCTATGTTCAATATGATTCTTTGACTATTTGCATTATTTGTTTAGAAAAATGCATAAGACGATCGATCTTTTATTAATAAAAGAGACGTTTTTATTTTTATTGTTTTATTTACATTTAATAATGAATAATGCGTTTTTTTACTATTCTTTTTGAAGTTGTTTTCATTCAATTCGAGAAAGAGACCTGGGAAAGAATTTATTTCCATTCAGCATTTCTGTTGCCTGTTAAAACATGAAACATGCAAATTGAAATTTCTAAGGACAGAAAAAAAGTCTTTTTTTAATTGCCATAAAAAATGTAAATTGAAGATTACACTGTTAAAAATTTTGTGCTTGGTTTCACCATGATATTGGTTCCTAGTAGCTGCAACGGCTGAATGGTGAAACGTTCCACCATATTTTTGGTATTCGGTTGAACCATTTCTCAGGTTTTTGTTTCCAAATCCAGAAAAATGGTTCAACCAAACACCGAAAAAAAAGGTGAAATATTTCACCATTCAGCCGTTGCAGCTACTAGGAACCAATATCATGGTGAAACCAACTAATATCATGGTGAAACCTAGCACCAAATTTTTAACAGTGTAGATAATGGTTTTAGTAATTTACACATATAATGAACCATCAAAAGACCTCTAATGTGAAATAAACTACAAACTGGTTTAAAAAAAAATTCATTTCAAATGAATCTAAGTTTCGTGCGTTATAGAGTTGGGCCGTGCAGGGCCGTTGCGTGGTATTTAGGCGCCCGGTGCGAAACTTAAACAAATTTAAAAAGGAATGCATTTACTTTAGATGATTGAAATAAAATTATTGATTTTGATTATTAATATTAAAAGGGAAGTTATTAAAAAACCTGTAATTTTTAGAACACACTTATTAATTCCATGATAGATGCATGAGATCGATTATAATTAAAATACAACAATAATAAGACGAGCTAGTATTTTTAATACAATAATTAACATGACAAATAATGAACATGAAAACATAATTCGGTGCGTAAAGGCTTAATGTTATAATTGCCAAAACAACAAGTCTCTAATACATTATGACAAACCCATCTTCAAAGTGAATGTATTGCAATAAGGCCATCTGTCTGTAACAGAGAAAACAGCTTCCACCTCCACATTGGCACAAATTTCATTTATACACAATTGATAATTCATTGGAAAGAAAGCATCAAGTAACGAAGTTCATCAAACGAACTTTCTTATTTTATTTATGATTGCAATGTTGATGTATGCAATGATGTATCTATGATGAATGCAATGATGTATCTATGATGTATGCAATTATGTATCTATGATGTATGCAATGATGTGCTAAGCGGTAGACGAGCGGTAAACGAACTTTCTTCTTTTATTTATGATTGCAATGTTGATGTATGCAATTATGTATCTATGATGACTGCAATGATGTATCTATGATGTATGCAATGATCTAAGCGGTAGACGAGCGGTAAACGAACTTTCTTCTTTTATTTATGATTGCAATGTTGATGTATGCAATGATGTATCTATGATGATGCAATGATGTACTATGATGAATGCAATGTCTAGCGGATGAAAATTCTATAGGAATAGCGTGGTTGGCAATGAGTATCTATGATGTATAAGATGTCTAGCTGAAAATCTATAAGGGAAATGGAAATTTTATTTTAAATTAATTCTCTCACTAAACATCCAAATGGAATAAATTCAATTAAATAATGTTCCAAAAAATGAAATACAACACATTTATTATTCCAATATGCATTAATTATATTCTCGATACGGAATCGGACAGCTTCTTCATGTGCTTGGCCTCTTTCAATTTGCTTTCTGTCCTTTAATGATCACTCGTGCCTCATTGACTGGATTATGCACTGTCGGGATGTTGTCCAGCTGAGCTCTTATATGGTCTATCAAAGAGAGTTTGGCGCGAGAACATATTCCACAGTCTCACTTCTGTTGTAGACGATTGTTCTTTCGGGAAGGAAAAATACTTACAAATACAAATATAAAAATTGTCAACCAACAACAGGCCAGAGGCCCAGCAAGGTGGGTCCAAAATAAATCTAATACATTACCAGTTTCCAATGACCGTCAAGTTTCTTCTTCAAATCTTCTACTCTCTTCGAATGCACAACATAATCTGGTAAGGCATTCCACTCATTGACAACTCTATTGTAAAAATGTTTTCTTAACTCCCTTCTAAAGCTCGATTTATTCAATTTCTGATCATGACCTCTGGTCCGGCTATTTAAGGTCAAACCTAAGCCCTCCATTTCTCCCTGTTTTATGAACTTGAATAACTGTATTAAATCACCCCTAGCTCTCCTGTTTTCCAGGGAATACATGTTTAAAGATCTTAATCTGTTATCATAATCAATACCAGATAGACCCTTAATCATTTTTGTAGCCCTATACTGAACTTTTTCAAGCAACTCTATATCTTTTCTGAGGAAGAGAGGCCAAAACTGAACAGCATATTCCAGATGTGGCCTTACCAATCCCCTATACAATGGCAAAATAATCTCCTTCTTGGTTTGTTCTGATTTGTAAAATGTCCAGGGCATGCAGTGCAGTAGTTGTAGTTGGCTCTTGTGTGTTATCATCAGGTTTAGAATCTTCTTTGGCATCCTTACTCTTGTAATCAGCAATTTTGTCATGACAATCAGCAATTTTGTCATGACCTACTGAGATGTTATTGTTCAGAGTTTGTATTTTAGATTATTGGATGAGGCATACATCAAAGTTCATTCCAAATCCACGGTAACTGACCAGTTTAACGTTTTCATCTTTATCCCAGAATATTTTCATGAAATAGGCATCTTTGCCTTTATATTCATCCTGTTAAAAAAACACATTTTGCACAAGGTTAATTTATAAAAGTAAGTAATATTAAAAAAAAAACCCACTAGTTTGTCAATGTTAAAAATATGGAACAATATCAAACTATTTAAAGATTTTATCATCAAAATCCTTCACACGTTTAACCAGTGAAGTTTCATATCTTGAGGAATTCAACGGTACAAACTCGTGTATTGACTATCAGATTACACAGTAATGCAAATGTTTTTACGCAGATTTTACAATTTTAATTAAATATATAAAAATTGTAAAGTGTGTACAAAAGAATATTTTAAAACCTCTTGCTACGTGGATACATTTGAAAAATAAAATAAAATTAATATCTCAAGAACCAAAGCATACACTATGGTCAACTAGATTGTACTTCAGAGTAAAAACAATATATTTCAGGTATTGATTGAGAATGTAGAATATTTCTTTTTAGGCGCGTTCACATGTGCTAAGAAATTGGCGGCATTTTGCCGGCTATTTTGTGAAACCTTATAACCCCGTTCACATGCAAATGCCGGCCTCGCGGAAGCGACGTCGTAGCGTTAACGTCACATCAGGGTTACTACACGATGCTGCTCTTTTCGCCGTTTTAGGCAATTATATTTTTAGAAAAAAATTCTATTAAAAATTAGAAATGCTTAAAAATAAGATTAGCTTTAGATCCGCAGAATTAACTTCATAATTACAATGATAACCAAAAAATTGTAATGAATTATATTTTTGTTTAAATTGAGTTGAAACTTTTTTTTTTTAGTTTTAACCAAAAATTCTGAAAATAAAGGATTAATAATAAAATAAACTCCTGTCAGGCATCTTAAGAATAAATATTTTCAAAGGAATGGTTAAATGTGTAGCAATATGAAAACACAATATAATGAAAAATTAACAAAACCTTAGTAAATAAAAGCATACTCGCTTTATATGCATTCTAAAACAATTGCTCCTCATACCGCAGTTACACTGCACTGGGCAGCGTCTTGAGCGATGCCTTGGTCGCTGCCCAAGGCACCGCTCAAGGCAGTGTAACCCAGGAAATCCAATGTAATGCCTAGGGCATCGTCCAGAGCAAGCTTCCCGTTTGGTTTGGGATTCTTGCGGCGACTTCAAATGAAAGGGTTACTATAGGTAAAGAGCAGCCATCTTGGCAGGTTTTCTCTTTTTTAAGCGATCCTACATGGTGAAAAATTATATTAAAACTTCAGATTGAATTTTATGAGTTTTTCCTCAGAGGTTTTACTTAATATATTTTGATTTAAAACAGGACGCATTTATTATTTTGAAAGTAAAATTCAAACACATATATGAATGAAATTCAAAATTTAACACTGTAAAATATGTTGATAATAAAATGCTTCTATGTTATTAAAAGTATTCGATCTCTTATCTCATCCGTAATCAATAAATTTAATTTTTAAACCAGATTTTGCATTAAAATGCTAAAACCTGGTTGTAGTGGATAGCTTAATCAGTTATTTTTAATACTAATAATTTCGAAATTTTTGGCAGTTAATACTATAAACACTTTTTTACTTGACCTAATTTTATTCAGTAATACTCCGACATTAAAAGTTTAAAATATAATTACGGAAAAGAATAGTCCCCGAAAACAAAAACAATTAAGATAAAAACACTCTCCTACACACTTAAAAAAATTCCCTGTAAAATAATGGGCAGGAACCGGCAGCAGAGATTCCAGTCATATCCCGTTAAGAAACAGTCATGTCCCGTTAAAAAAACAGTTACGCCCGTTTAAAACATTACAAACAGTTAAAAACTAAAAATACGGAGATTTCCCTAAATTTCTAACAGTCTATGGGATCACCATCTTCGACGACGTTTTTCAGATATTTTTCTAATTACCTCTAGATAATTATCTATGCTTTTTAAATGTAAAGCGCAAGCAGCAATCAAAATTTTTTCATCCATAATCTCCGTTGGTTTTCAAACAATGAATAAAATCGAACGCGATATAGAACCACTCGCCAATTTCACCGAAAAAAACCTTTTGGAAATCCTTGGCAAATCCAAGGTCAAATCCAAACCGCTGCTCTGGATGTGGCTCAAAGCAGCGACCAAGACAGTATAACCGCAGTGTCATACAACTAACAATTTTTTGCATTTGATAACCGAATAACCCTGACGCCAAATATTCCGCTGATTAACAAACCGCAAAGCATAACAGAGGTGGCATAAAATCATTACTACCTACGAGGCAGGTATGTTTTCGTTACCCCAACTTTCCCTTGAGAGGGCTTTTTTTCCCTGAAAAACGGCAAATAGCCGGCATTTGCCCTGCATGAGAACGGGTCCTTTGTGGGAGACTTTAAAGATAGTGGCGTTTACATCTAGGTAAGGTACGGTAAGACATATATCTATCTAAATAAGACTTGATTAAAAATTGGACTGAAGTCTTATATTATAGTGTTGGAAATATGCCCTATAAACAAGTATTACACAGACATGCAAAAGTATTTGAATATTTGTTATATGTTTAAAAAAAATACTATACTTTATAGGTTTGAAAGAGAAAATATAATATTCGTATTACCTGATCAATGGTGGTTAGGAAGCATGATCTAATACTGCCACTAAAAATGAAAAAAGATGTAATTTTTTAAACAGTGGTAGGTATCTATGATTTCTTTACATCATAATTGAAATATGAAATTTAATTTTAAAATCTAACGCATACAACCACTTCATTAATACTTTAAGGTAATTTTTGTTGAGAAGTATTTTGACAAAAAAAAAATATGTTTTCTGTATATATTATGTAAGATATTCCGACTGTTACTCGTTAAGTAACAGATTATGAATTATTTGTGAAGAAATTTATATTTCGGTTGCAAGGTAAAAATATATGAAGAGTACAGGGGAAAAACCGCTTAATTTCGTAGAAACTTTCCTCATCAGGCATCTTTGGCGATGATAGCGAGTAATCGCCTAAACTGGTGTAAAGAAACCAGTTTCTCACTTTCTTGTGCATCTTCTCTCACTGCAACCCTGAAATTCAGTTCCGCGTTTTATTCAAAAGACTGTGTTCATCATCATGTTAAGCTTTAAAAATAAAGTACGATTGATTGAAAATCACGAATTTTTCTAAAACAATTAAGAGAAATTTTAAGATTCGCAAATTAATTGAAAAGTCATAAACCACGACTTTTCTACCTACCTAGATTCACGCGATACACGATTCCGACGCTTGGACCAAGCGAAGAAGAAAGAGAGAAACCGGTTTCCTGCCGCCAATGTCCGCCAAGCAGACACAATTACGGGACGACTCCTAATAAATCAAGCGGTTCTTCCCCTGTACACTTCAAAAACATTTATTCAATATTGACTTTAACAATGATTCAGACGATGCATTCAGTTCAAAGAGTTTTTGCTGTGTTTTGAATTCCAATTTCAATCATCAAGTGCATATAAATGTAAAGATATATAATAGTTGAATTGCATTTTACTCTATAATTATGAAGGTTGATTGAAGGTAATTACTTTTTACTTTAATCTAAAATTATTATTTGTATATTATTTCGCTTTAATTTTTTTTAATGCAATATTAACATTTGATAATGATATTCAATACAGCTGAATATATTAAAACAAAAATACACTTATTATATTTATACTTACAAAAAATCTCTGATTCGTCCCAAAATTGGCGCCATGATAAAGTCTATATTAGATTATAGGTATTTGAAGACATTCTTTAGCCAAAAGCTATTTAAAATATTTTATAAAGAAAAGTGTGAAGAGCAATTTTTTTTTATGCTTGGTTATGAAAGTTTGTTGGGCGTCTGATGGAACTACTGTAGAAAACCTTTGTTGTCGAAATGTTTTCCATTGTTGGAGATTTTCCATTGTTCTAAAGTTGTAAATTGTTTAATTTAACTAAATTTTAAGAATGAATGCGATATTTATTATCCTCTGCTATAGAAATAGTTTTTTTTTAATTAAAAAAAATAGTTTAAAATATAATTTAAACTTATACAGTGAAAACAAGTCGGAACAGCTAGCGTATTATGGCCGGATTGCTATTTGGCGACTTTGGCGTTCGTGAAAAGGTAGGGTAGCTATAGCAACAAGATTGATGCAAACATCTATTGAGTTGAACTGGAATGTTTACCAATTTAAGTACGTTTTTGCTACTTGGCTATAAAAGGAAAGTCGCCAAATCGAGACCGGCCATAATACGCTAGCAGTACCAGCAAGTCTACACTTCATCTAATTTGCATAACCTCAGAGGGTTAACACAGAGACACTTCGGTTTGGTGACCCGCTTCAATCCCTTCGTAACAACGAAAATCAAAACAAGGAACACATAACTCGATAACCTTGCATTTCCAAAAACGCAAGACAAAAATCACTAAGTGCAATTGCATGAATCATTTAGAATTATAGTGTAATGTAGGAAGTCTATGGTCTTATAGACATATGTATTTTTCGTCCCACCCATATCTGAGAAATGTAATGCAAATTAGTGATCGACACAAAATTTCGTAATCAGCAGACTTATCGTGTGAGGTACCTTTTGGATGCGTCAGGTTGTTTCTTCCTTTTTCCTATATTATTCAACAAAACCTTAAAATTCCTACAACAATTTTATCATTGAAAGTTTATTCGTAAATTTTGTATATTTTAAAGGCGGCGGCGGGAGGCCTCTTTTAAAGCGCGTAGCTGTGTACGAATGCACTTTTCGTAAAACTATGGGCGTCTCAGGCTAGGGTTAGGTTAAAATATCTTCGCACTAGAACTACACGAAGGCTATTGGTGACAGGAAACGCAATTTAGAATTACAGTCCAGTGATGAACTGACAACCGAGTAGGCATCCAACACAACTTTTAGGAGCAACATCGTGCGGTACCACTGAAGACCTACCGAGTATATGCGGAGTACGTGCTCGTTAAATCTGTTGGGTCCGAAAGTCCTCTAAGTTCCCATACCAAATCAATACCTCTGGGGGTGACAAGCCAATTCTGGGGATCCTCTAGTTGGCCTCTGTCTCTAAAAATTAGATGGATCCACTTATGTGTGTGTGTTGTCTGTTGTGTCTGTCTTACTTGACGAAGGTTTATAAGCGGGTCGCTGACCAAGCACACAAACCTGAATATATATGTCTACCAACCAACCAACCAACATCGTGTGCACCTTCGGGACTTTGGGAGCATATTTCACGTGCAGTCCCTTTACATTATCTATTATTATTATCTATTATTTGCCTGTCAAAAGACATAATTTGCGTTAAAAAAATTACCGTATAAAATAAACAGATTTTCTTTCTAAATTTTACTGTATCGTTAAGGCACACTAGTTGACAGGTTTTTTTTCTGTAAAAACAACAGACTGTTAATTACAGTGAAGCAACTGCATATACCTCCTGCAGGCTATGCCCTGGAGGCACACGACGACAAAAACAAATTATAAATGTGGACTGTAGTAATGGCCATTTCACAATATTTAAATTAAGTAGTTAAGTTAAGTAAGTTGATGTAATAGTCTGGATGGATTGACGGGAAGTTGAATGTACACTGCTCAAAACAATTAGGGGAGCACTTTGCGTGCTTTTGTTAATCCTTTCAGTTCCAACTTTTTATTTTTTATTCTAAAAACCTAAAATTTGTGAAATAGATTCATTACACAGCTCTACAAAAAAAAAGTTTTGTTTTGTTGCCCTGGATATCATCGCAAATTTGTACGTTTTCAAGTGCCCAGATTACGAATATATTCATGAAAGTTCTCAATGTGCTCGTATTTTCATGACACCATTTACATACCATTACCATCACCATTTTCATACCATTACCATCACCATTTTCATACCATTACCATCACCATTTTCATACCATTACCATCACCATTTTCATACCATTACCATCACCATTTACATACCATTACCATTACCATCACCATTTTCATACCATTACCATCACCATTTTCATACCATTTTTTATTCACCAATACATATTAAGTTAGGTGTGATAAAGCAATTTGTAAAAGCGTTGAACAATTACGGAGATTGTTTTAATTACATTTGCAGAAAATTTCCAAAGCTTAGTATGGAAAAATTGAAATGTGGAATATTTGATGGTCCTCAAATACGGCAATTGATGAAAGACTCAGATTTTATCAAAGTTATGACTGTTCCGGAAAGTAAAGCTTGGAAAAGTTTGTGTTGGTTGTCGAAAATTTCCTAGGTAACCATAAAGCAGCAAATTATGAAGAAATTGTGCAAAACATGCTGACAAACTTTCAGCCTTTAGGAGCAAATATGAGTATTGAATTACACTATCTCCGCAATCATCTAGATAAATTTCCGGATAATTTAGGAAATTATAGTGAGGAACAGGGAGAGCGGTTTCACCAAGATCTAAAAGTGATGGAGGAAAGATATCAGGGTTGATGGGATTGTCACATGATGGCAGATTACTGCTGGTCTTTGAAAAGAGATTGTCCCCTGAAAAATTATAAAAGAAAAGATCATAAAAGGCGTTTTATAGAAATATAAAATACATTTTCGACATTTTCCTCTTTATTTACTTCGATGTATCCTAATTTCTCAAAATATTACTGACATTATAAATATATATGTTATTTTATTTCTCGTTTTTTGATTTTTGTAATGTAAAATGAAAATAAAGATTTTTAAAAAAATCAGAGCAAATCTAACAAAATCATTGATAGTTTCATGAATTGTGTGCATAAATGGACCCAAAATCATTTTCATATCCAGGGCAACAAAATCACTGTAGACCAGTGTTATGCATCCATAATGAAATGGTAAAAAAAATAGGGGGGAAATTTTAATTTTTTTAACTGAAATTTAAGGGGAAAATTTGAATCATAACTTTTGAATAAATTATAACAATAATCTTTTTAAAACTTTATTTGTTAAAAGAAGTTAAAATCAATTTTAAACGTCTAAGAATGCAAGCGTGAGGAATTTAAGGTCAATTTATTTCATAAAATTTTTAAGGAGTGAATTTTATTTTACCATGTATTTCATATTTTCATTTAATTAAAACAAACGTTATTTAATTCTTCAAAAGACATGATTCTTCCATATAACGATAAATAAGTGCGAACTCAAATTAGTGAGAGAAAAATTGCAAGCTGGATGATTACAAATGGAATCATTGGGGGTGAAAGAGTTTAAACCATGTGCTCCCCTAATTGTCGTGAGCAGTGTATATTGTATATATCTCCCATTAGGCGGTCGCTTTGTTGTTTTGGACAACATGTTGGATGCAGTTGGCATTGTTGGCGCTTCTCGACTTTTGTATAAATTGGTTCCCGCGTTTCACGTAAAGTGTCAATGGCAAACCCCGAAGGTAAATTTATGTGAGATGGTATTTAGGCGGTTCCGATTCAGCGCCGGCTTTAAAGACCCAGGGCCCCTAGGCACTTGACATTTGGGGCCCCCCACCATCTCAAAGCTATTTTGGAAATTTAGCATTAAATACACTAGTACAGAATATATAATTTTTAATCGACTATAATAAACATCAGAATAATACAGTATGTTACTATAGTTATTCTATAAAATTTATAAAATCACAAGGCGAACTTTCTTTGCGATTTTTTGCAAATGTGGTAATTTTTTAGGCTGTCGCGTCGGGCGATAGGTTTTCGGAGTTTGGCGATTTTCAAATTTTTTAAAGCGATTTTTTGGCGATTTTATCTTTTTAAGGGCCCCCTTCCTGACTGGGCCCCTAGGCCCGGGCCTTGTAGGCCTAGGCCTAAATCCGGCATTGTTCCGATTAACCAATTGTAGTTGTCGTGACCGAATTTTTTACTATGCTTTCATAGCTATAGTTCCAAATCTGTTACTCGTAGAGCAAAAATGCAAATGCAAATTTTAGCAATTTTGTGTCCTAAAACTTTTCATTCATATTTCTTTAAAACAGAATTGGAGATTTTAAGTACAGACCAAAGGGTTGGCGGCCATTTTCCGTTTTACAAGCTCGAAGCGCTACCAGAGGATATATTATATAGTTTTTGACATATTTAATATGTATCTAAGAGGCAATTTTTCCAAGGTATCGCGATCGAAACATAGGATAAAGTGTTTTTCCGGCTCACCCTTTTACAGTGGTGTCATGAAGAAAAAACACCGGCGTTTCGGTATAAACCGAAGCTGGTCTCGGTTTCCCATCCCTTTTGTCATGTATGTTCTTAAGGAAGCTCTGGCACACATTCAAATTTTTTTTTAACTATATATCGTCAGGAAGGTGCTCTTCTTTCTACCTAGGAAAGAAATCTTTTAAATTGACTAACACAAACAACTGGAGTAACGTGAACGAGACAGAAAACGAGAACTTAGAATTGAAATTTATTCTGAAGACTTAAAAGCAACAGAAATAGAGATAGACTCATCGATAAACATATCGAAGACAACTTACGTAATTGTGAGTTATAAATCTTCATTTTATTTGTTTTTAATGTACTTAGATTAGTAAAAAAAAGTTTGATGTCATGTTTCTGCGAGATCAACCATGATTTCTAAAGGATTATTATCCCTCGTCAGTCCTATCTTAGCTGGGTCCCAACTCCCAGACGAGAAAATCAGAAGAGACGAGAGACAATTAAAAATATCTTGTGTTGTTATTTCAGTTATGTACATGTTAACATTTGTGCTTGCGTCACCATGTATTGGTTCTGAGCCAAATGCTCGAATGTGAAACTTCCATCATAGTTTGGTATTAGTTGAACCATTTTCAGGTTCTGTCCATATCCAATGCATAAACACCGAAAAATTGAACTTACATTCAGTTGAGTACTGAACCAAATCATGAAACACAACAATATCATGTGAAACTAGAAAAATTTTTACAGTGTATATTTAACCATTAGTGCCTGGGTCCCATTTAGGATTTGAGCAAAAATTGAGTTTTCAATATTACACTTTGCGTATAACAATAAGTTAGATAAGAGCGCATTTAGAAGCTTCGCCCATATTTCTCAATGCTAAACGAAAAATTCCTTAATTTTTATCCAAAAGAACAGCAACTTAATATTGATGAGAGTATGGTGCCGTATTGCGGTAGGCATGGATGCAAGCAATTCATTCGCAATAAACCAATTCGCTTCGGATTTAAGGTTTGGTGCTTAAACACAAGGCTTGGTTACCTTGTGCAGTTCGAAACGTACCAAGGAAAAGGAACTGTAAGTAGCATTGAAGGTTTAGGTATGGGAGGCTCCGTGGTTATGAATTTAATAGCCGAATTACCTAACAGCCTTCACTATGATTTATACTAGTTTATACTATGATTATATATATATATATAGTCACTATGATTTATACTAGTTTATACTATGATTATATATATGAGACGACAATATTCCCACTATTAAAATACCTTCAATATTAAAATCATACACCTTTGTCAATCTACTTAATCATACAACGTTGTCAACCTAACTGGATTTTATCCTTGACACGTGTGTACAAAAAAGCGCTTGCTCAGCTTGGTTCTCACGAGAATGACCAACCACGTGATCGTCTCCACTAAAGCAAATCTGTAAGTTTAAATGCGCACTTTTTAACCAGACCTCGCCATGTGAAGATGTGTTTGTAGTGGCCGTTGCTAAAGAAGATACCTAAAATAAAGAACTATGATGTCCAGCAGTGTTCTCCACTCCTTGTGATGTAAAATTCATCACATATATATATAGTCACTATGATTTATACTATAGTTTGTTATTAGGTTGGTATAAATAACGTACGTCGTTTGAAAATAGTGTGTATTGTTTTAACTATTTGAGAAATAGTGATTAGAAACCATTCATTTGTAACGAAGTTCGGCTGGAAAAAAGAATTTCGTGGCCAAGGTGAGAGACAGCGTAAAAGCCGAATGGAGAATTCTCCAAGCAAACAAATCGTTATAAATTAGTTTAAAAGTAAGAAATTCAGTTCGTTCAAGTTGTCTTCAAACCATTTTGTGCAAAAATCTTTGTTTTATTATTATAGACAATGCCAGTTATTTAAGGGGATACGGATAGTTCAATCTCGCCCATGTTAATTTAACTAACTTAAGAAACATTTTTATCAGGAACTATATGAAAAATCATTATAATTTTTTAAATAGTTTTTTCCTTACAATAAGCTCTTTGATTTAAACTGAGGATATTTCAAAATATTAAAAAATACTTTTACAGGGATTTTAAAAAAAATATTTATTGAAAAACACAAAAAATTCCGATTTATAGTTGTATAATTTTCTTTTGAGCAGAGATATTTAAAATTCCTCATTTTAAATCAAAGATCTATTAATGGAGAAGAAATAACAAAACAAAATATGTTGATATCTTTAATAGTTCCTGAGAACCTAACTGTTGAAAAACCTTATATTTCAGGAAACGCAAAAGAAAAGTAAGGTTTAGGTAAGAACTAATATTACGCGTTTCTCAAAAATGCTTATGAAAAGAAAACCACTAAACAGAAATCGATAATCTTGGCCTTAAATTAAAGCTAAAAATAAGCAGAATAAAAAAAAGGAAAAACAGAAAATCGACAGTTTTCCGACATCCATCCGACTTCCCTTAACCCAGTCATCTAAGAATATATTTTCTAACATATAGAGATAATCTAGAGCGGTCTTTACCAAAACTCTATAAAATATCTGTAAAGCTTTCACATATGCAAATTGTCAATGTACAATTTTTTCCTCAAGCACAAATGTAAATAGTTTTTATATTTTGTAAACTAGTGCGTATTTCGTCTCATACAGAAACTTTCATCTTTTACAGATGGATTTTATCTTTTAAAATAAATTCATCTACTAAATTATTTTTATTTGGATCAATTTAGATAATTGCTCTAAACCTAGGGAAAGACTCTCGCGCATAAATATCATAGTTAAAGTATTAGATTGGCAGATCACGTGACCTCCAATGCTAACGACGGGACGCGCATGGAGGCCAAAATAAGAGGGCAAAATGATCAGTGTTGCTGCCACTATAAGGAGAAAAATACTACGAAAAAATACCATTTATTCTAAATTACAAAAAAAATACTAGAAAAGGATTTAAAGTCACTAAAAAGATTCCAAAATGCAGATAGTATTTTTACGATATTTTTTTTGTAATTTTAGAATTAAATTGTATTTTTTCGTAGTATTTTTCTCCTTAAAGTGGCAGCAACAATGGCCATTTTGCCCTCTTATTTGGCCCCCATGCGCGTCCCGTCGTTAGCATTGGAGGTCACGTGATCTGTCAATCTAATACTTTAACTATGATATCTATGCTCTCGCGTCACAACAAGGGCGTAGGAATTGGCACAGCGATATTTGCGTTTCCGTTTATTTTGGCGAGTGCAGTTGCACCTCCCAACCTAATGCCACTATCCCACTAACCTAACTATTTTTGTAAAGTATTTCATTGTTGATTTTGGCAATTGTACGATTTTTGAATTGGAGTGGTTACTGTGGGCATTACCCATATGTCAACTGCGACACAATGTTCATTTAATTGTTAATTTAAAAGCATTAGTACTTTAAAAAAATAGCTTTCTCACTTAGAATTGTTTTCTTAGAGATAACTGTGAGTATAGGGCAACTTTGTAAATGTGCCCACTTGTGGTAGCCCATATATGCCCTTGTGGTTTAACCAAAAAAGGGATTCGATTCTTTCTGTGTGCCATATGGATAGTGCTGTCATTACCCAAATGGGCCCATACGGACCTCTTAAATTTAAATAAATTTAATTAAATAGATTTCTTTCAATTTGGATCAAATTTAGATCATAAATTTAAAGTTGGAAAGTGCTCTCGATCAAACAAGGGGCGGTAGAGGGGGGGGGGGGATTGGCACAATTTGCGTTTCCGTTTGTGTTTTAGTGTGTCAGCTATTTTCATACTATCACTACTACTAAGCTAACTATTTTTATAAAGTGTTTCACTCTTGATTTTGTAAATGGAGTTGTTTCATGTCGTGAGTGGAAACAGGCCCAGAGTACTTGTTTTCAGTTTTGTCCATAATTTCTTCTGTTTTGGTATACGTAAATGAGTTTTCTAAGAATATTATACAATTTAAAAGTTTAAAATGCCAACTTTTTGCTGTGGTGTTGGTGGTTCAAATCATTTGTTAAAGAGAGCTTGCATGGATAGAAAAGTTTCTTTTTATCTATGCTGGTCATTTTTAGAGTGAAATCGAAACAACCAATGAAATCACAGGGCGAAAACTTTAAACAAGAGCGTTACAGTATCTGAAACATTACCATTGCACTATTTTAGAATTGAAGCATGGCAAATAAATAATCGGAAAGATAAAGACATTATTAATGTTTTGTAAATACTTAAGAAATATTTTATTAATATTTTGTAAATACATAAGAAATGCATTATTAATGTTTTGTAAATATATAAGAAATATATTCATAAAACAACTTTGGGCATGTAACATTTTTAACCGTTGAAAGTATTTTTAACCAAAGGCAATTAGTAAACATTTACATATTTTTCTATCTCTTCCCCGCAGAAAGAGGTGAATCATGTGAAACGGAACACTTGTTATTTTTCTTTCATATTCAGCCTTTAACCCTTTATATACTGACGGTACTTATAAGTACTACTTAAAAAGCGGCAGTTTCACTTTTCATTGTTCAATTAGGAGAAAACGGGGAAAGATGGAACTTTGTGATTGACACATTCAGTTTTAAAATATTAAAGTTGATAAGTGTAACATACATTTTTCCTAAACCTTTTAGGGGCTGGGGAGCCCAGCCGGGGTTAGGCATTCGCCTAGCATGCGGATGGTCCCAGGTTCGGGTCCGGGCATCTCCAAAACAACTGTCGACCTATAAACGGCCCATGCACCCAAAAATGTCCGAAGAATAATACCCCGTATAGAGGGAGTGCACGTTAAATATCCTTCAAAGTCCTAACGCTGCGTACGATGTCGACCTTAACGGTTGCGTTGGGTGCCTACTCAGGTGTCGGCTCGTCACTTGAGTGTGGTTCTAAAATATGACTCCCGTCGCCAATAGCCCTCGTGTCACTCTAGTGCGACGATAGTTCAAACTAAACCTAAACCTTTTACTTTAGTTATCCTGCACCAAATCGTGATGCCCTGGCAATCACTTAAAAGGGCGTCGTTTTAATTTTCATTGTTTGTGTGAGGGAGATAGGCGGTAATGGGCTTTTATTAATGCAGTATGCGACGTATACACGTTAAAAACTTGAAAGGTAGAACATATTCATTAAACAAATTGTAATTATTAGTCAATGTAATTTAGTAATTATAAGTAGAAAGGAAGAAAAAATATAATAAAGTCGGGACATATAGTTATCATTTCATGTCCCAACTATTTTTTACACTCTTGCATTCTAATTAATTGAAATAGCTAACATTAAAATATTCAAAGGTTAGTTTTTTTTAATTAAAACTAAATTCGATGCATAAAGGATTAATAAATAACCAGTAATAAAGTTCGGGGGCAATTAAGATCACATCGTCACTATCAAATATAATGCCATTTACATTTTTTTACATCGAGCCTTTTAGGTTTGATGTCATGCAGGTTTTCTTTTTAATTTTATAATGACGCAATGTTCACTTGAACTTAACGAATTCACTTTAAGTTATTGTTCCATTATTAAAAATGAGAAAATTTTAAAACATTAATTTAAATATTTATTTTAAAACTATTATTGCTAAAATTCACGTGTCCCTTATCAAAAAAAAAAAAAAATTAAACAACGATATACGATAATTGCAGTTTGAAATAAATATTCAGTAATTACACTGTTAAAACAGAAGGTGACACTTGGTACCCTCAGGGGTGAATGACTGTCCCGTTAGCGGGACCTCTAGGGGTGCCAGAATATCACCCCATATGTGATTTAAAGCCTTGAGGTGCCAAATGGGACAGCCTTTTCACCCCTCGGTGAAAATGCCCCAATTTGTCACACTCAGTTTTAACAGGGTAATGTAATGTAATCGTTTCCGGCTGTCTATTTCTAGCCTCCTATAGGAACTTTAACACAGCCAATTTCGCCTCGTAATTTAGAACCCTGGTCAAGAGACAAGGTCGACACCAGAGCGGGCACCCAACGGAACTTCGAGCGACATCGTACGCTAACGCCGTCGGGACTTTCGACTCCACAGATTTAACGAGCACGTATATCGCAGTGTACTCGGGCACCCCGGTGATTTTTTAAAAGGACTTTTTTTCTACCAGCACGAATACGTCTATAGTATGGCTAGGATAAGGACAGAACCAAGAACCTTCTCGGTGAGAGGCTCGTCGCTTACACCTATCGGCCACTTGGGGGCCACAGGGTATTGATCCAAGGCAAACAAAGCTTTTTGACAGCTGGATAATTTATATATAATAACAATAATGGTATAGACATAACAATAATGGTATAGACAGCATTATTGTTATTCTATACCATAATAACAATAATAATATAGACATAAAAATAATGGTATAGACAGTTATGCATAAGAACAAGATCACAGTTAAAAACTAAATAGAAGAATACTAGTCCACTAAACAAAAAGGAATAGGGAGATAATATACCAATAAGGTGATGACAATTGTGAAAGGGTGAGAAATATAATAAAGATGACTAATCAGGATGCCGGTAAATAGGATACCATGAAAATGCATTTGCAAGCTCTGCTCCCTATTTCATATTTGTACTTAAAAAAATACAGCATCCGCATTTTACTAGTGAATTATGTGGATGTTTCATTTTTTATTGATAGGCCATAAATTTTGAAGCTCATGTACAAATTAGCCAGTCTAGGTAGAAGTTAATTAGAAGCATAAAAATAAAGACTTTGTATGCTCAGGATTACGTGGCCGCAATAATTAAGCTTTTTGTACTTTAGTGTAGATATTTAAAAAAAAAGCTGATACGCTAATGTTGTAGTTTATTTTAATAATACAATCTCGTTCACTTCAACACTTAATCTGCAATAGCCCTTCACGATAAGTCCATATGTAGCAAAGTATTCACACAAATAGCCATCCGCGCGCAACGTTAGGATAGCCTTTGACATCTTGTTCGGGTTCGAATCCGATAAGATGGAATTTTGTGCGTTTGTCGAGTATATGGAGATACTGCTCAGTTAAATTTTATACAGGCATCGAAAGTTCTTGTGGTTCATGCTATTTCCACACGGCTACAGCCCTGGAGACTATTTTAGCTCCCCTTCAGACATGTCTAAAATGAATGAGGTGGCGATAGATGGCTATCATCAAATTATGTGGTGTATGTGTGTCCGTCGTATCTTGACGATGAGTAATTAATCGCGGTCTCTTTGGGCCAAGACACAAGCTGAATTAATATAATGTGTATTCAAAACCAACTCATAAAGCTTTACACATAATTTTATCCTTTTATTTAAAATAAATAATTTAAAATTATAACCACTACTAATTGATACCATTTCAACTTTAAATGCACTCATTGACCCAATTAAACGAATTTGTTGCTGTCTGGCAAAATTTCCATGGCAACGGATCAGAAAAACTAGATGCGTTGTCGTGAAATGTTGTTTAAAGAAACTAATCCGGAAGCGCTACTGTTTACTACTAGATGTAGAAAATTTCCAATTGAAAAAATAAGAGTTGTGTCTGTATGTATATTTTATCTTTGTTCGTTCTTTGTTACCTTGTTCTTGATAATGACATTGTGTTTGGTGCTAAAATGTGATTTGAAGCTTTAAAGGAAATAAAAGTATGTAGAATTTGTTGAATTTCTTTAAAATGGAGAATTCTTAAGGTAGTAACAAATGATTCAAAAGGAAATCTACTCTCTTTTGAACAATTTGAAATTTGGAATTGTAAACCTTTTTGAGAAAGACCTTGTTTTTCCAAACAAGTAAATGTGGATTTTATTTTAAAAAATTGAAGTTGGTACCGGACTACGTTGAAATGACCATTTTTGATGATATTAAAAAAATTTCTTTTATTATTTTAAATTATAGCGGATATTTTTAAGAATCCAAAACTGTCTCTATAGACTCTGCATAAAATAATCTTTCTTTTTCTGCATAAATGAATCTCCTTTATACCGTTGTTTACTTTAAATTGATTTTCTGCAAAATGAAATTTTTGAAAATTATCTTCTCGACAAACCATATTTCTCAAAAAGTACTTAACCGAATGTTTTGAAATTTTTTTTGTATATTTTTTTATACTATTACTTAGGAAATAGACTAAATACTAGTAATTTAAAGCATTATTACCGAAATTATGACACTATCATAAATAGTAGAAAAAAATCCTTGAAAATCTTTAACTTAGCTTCGACAACTTATAACTTTTTATTGGTGCGATAAATATCTTAGATTGTAGTCTATTTCTCTAGGTATCAAATGAAGATTTATTAATTTATATTGTTTTAAAGAAATTTTATTTATTTTTTTAGTTAGAAAGTCTACCGTAAAGGCAAAAAACATCACAATTCACCTAAAAATATTTAAATTACAAAAAATATATTTATTTAGAATAAAAATGGTCACTAATTATTATTATTAGTTGTGTTGGTGAACATAAAAATACATAAAATATGTGTATTAAAATTTATTTTAAAAAATGAGTGTCCAACGTAGTCGGATACCTTAACTTAAAAAGATTAAAATATACTGTAAGAAAATTCAATTTCAAGTGGAAAAGATTTATTACAAATTCACTTGACTCGTGTCCTTCACAAAATTATAGTGTCTATGAAACAAGCAGATGTTGGAATGCTTTCATTTGGCTGAACATCCTTATGACATCTTCTGGGAGAAACGGTGCTTCCTCCTCCACTTCTTAAAAAATACAGGTTTGGGGAACTCTTTTGTAAAAATATAAGAACATATCCGTAGTCTATTGGATATACAGTCCCTGGACGATTTATTAGACGCACTAAATTTTTTTCAGTAATTTTATGTTTCTTAAGAGTTTTTATGCAATAATGGTATATTTAAACTACAATATTATTGATTTTAATTTAAAAGAATTGTTGTACACTACATATTTGTATTTATTTTAAGATAATTATGATTAATTATGATTAATTTATATTAATTATTTATTATAAGATTATTTATGTGTGGAATCATCATCCTCAAATGCAGAAGACAGTACAGTCTTGCATTGATAGCATGCCGCGCAGAATTAAAGCTTTGATAGCGGCTAAAGGTGGCTCAACTAAATATTGACTTTTACTAACGTTAATTTCACTTTCCTTTAAAACTTAATAAACTTATTATTTTCTAAATTAATGCTGTTTTATTGATGTCAAATAAATCGGTAATTGATGAGATAATATAAAAATAAAAAACAAATCAATTTAAAATAATAAAACGGTACAATATCACCCGGTAATTAATATTTTACATGAAATCTTGCAGTGCGTCTAATAATTTGTCCAGGGACTGTAGGACTCAAAATATGTACTTTAAAAGACCAACTAAAAATGTCGTTTCAAAACTCGGTGGCTTAAACGGTTCCTAAAACTCCTACTTTATAAATTTATTGTGATAAAAGTATTTTATGGCAAAGTAATGTGCATAAAGTTTTCTCTCTTTTTTCCATTAACAATATTTTTTGTGACTCGATCCGTTTAGAAACTATATTTAATTAAAGATGGACTATCGATTGTGAAGCCATCTTATGGTCTTCTATGGGATTTAACGTTAGGGCTAGCTCAATTTGAAAGGCTTAATGACTTTCAAAATATCTGGTTGCTTGTATCTATGTTATACCTCATGGTTATACAAACTTCTCCATGAATCATCTTCTTTTATTGCTAAAAAATTGTCCGAATGGAACTTTCTTTCAAAACTGAGGAGCTTAAAACCTTTTGTTTTAGGATTTTTCAATTCCCTCTACCCATTCTCAAATATTTAGTCTAATTAGGGTCTTGTGTAAGTTTACTTTGTGCTAATAGAGAGGAATAGGAATTTTGATCTTAAGGGGATACGGTATCCAAAACATTATTTCTAGAAATAATAATATAAACTTGTGAATTATAGTGGTTTCATATAATGTTCACTCGAAATAAACATTTTCTAGCAATAAAAACAAATATTTACTAGTAGTTTTTCATTTAAAAAAAAACAAATCAAAATTTCGAACTTCTTTAAAACGCTACTCCTCTTTCAATTTTGAGAATAACTCCACCAAACTTTTATAGTTTGTTAGCCAGATCCCTAACAGCCAGGTTTGTCACAGTTACGTCGCTGCAACGTAATTTTTTTTTCACTCTAGGTCACAGTCGCAATGTGACAAGTATGTGACATCACAGTGATATCGCGTAAGTCGCCGTCACAATGTGACTGTATGCGATATCAAAGGGATGTCACTATGCGATCTTGCAGTGACATCATATTGTGACTTGTATGTGATATCGCAGTGATGTCATCTAAATCCCAGTCAAAATGCGACATTGCTGCGATATCATCGATATCCATGTTACGTAGAAGATACGTAACAAAAGCGGACATTCAACTTCTATGTGACAAAAAGTGACTTTGAATGTGACATCACAGCGATCTTCAGTGACTTGTATGTGATATCGCTTTTAGTCACATACTCGTCACATGGCTGTTAGGGATTTTACGAGGTATATAATTTAGCTTTCTCTAACTTACTTGAGAGAGGTTTTTGGCTCTTTTTGATGATTAATCAACATTATATGAATATAGGAAGAACATATATAAGTATTAATCCTCGTCAATTAAGATAGTTTTTAATGTAACGCATACGTGTCAATACTTTATTAAAACGGCGGATGGCCCTGCCAGTAAGTTCTAATGCCCTCAGTGGGACATTAAACTTCTAGTTGGTATACATATTTCGAAGAAATATAACCGTAATCAACTTTTACATCATATCAAAACTCTTTTTAAGTTTTAAATGGTCTTATAAGTTCATTTAAACTTCATAAGTACTGTCTGCCAGACCTATTAATTATCGTTGAAACAATGTACACTGAAAGTGCTTATGAAATAAACCTACATGAACTTATATATATATATAACTTATAAAACTATTTTAAATTTTAGATCCGTCAATTGTAAGCATATGTAAGCCTCGGAAGCAACTTTAGATTGGATTGTCGATGGATCAAAATGCAGATGATGTAGTTGCTGATGCGTGGGACGACTACATTGGAGATGTCGATAGCAGACTGTCGCATTACGCCGATTTCCTTGTCGAGTTTTTGAGGAAGCAAAACTGCCGTCATGTTCTGGACGCGGCTTGTGCAACTGGGTGAGGATCACACTCTTAAAACAAACGAGCGGTTTTTACTCAGTCTGAGTTAATTTCCACTCCTTTCCGTGCCGAAAATGCACTTCCCCGAAAGGAGTGGATTTCACTCTTTTTGCGGAGTGGGTAAAAGAAATAAAAGAAAACAATCTACGTCCTACACTCTTAAAACGAACGGTTTTAACTCAGTCTGAGTTAATTTCCACTCCTTTCCGGTACCGAAAATGCACTCCCCTATAGGAGTGGATTTCACTCTTGTTTTAAGAGTGTAGAGCAAACGAGACTTGCTGCTGTGGGCAAACAAACTGCAGTATCTACAACAATATGGACCATGGTTCACCAATGAATATTGTTATAAATACTCAGTAACAGTAACTACAAAGAAAGTATTCTAAAAAATCGCTTATTTCTAGAGGAAAAAATCTAATTTATTGTTTTAGATACGGTAGTTTATATTTCCACGGCAGCTGACAAGGGTACGTCCTTCTAATTTCTCTTTAACTTAAATATATATATATATATATTTCAACTTGTTTTAAAATTGTAAAAACATTCTGTAAAATTACATCAAAATTTGAGGTAAATCACAGACTTAACAAAGTTAGAAGAACACTTTTTTTTTACAGAATTGTAGGCTATATTAATATAACATCTTTTTTTTTAAATAAAGTATTAAATTAGTATATTTTTGATTCAAACAATAGGTAATAATATACTAATAAAAATAATGCCCATTTGTTTAAGCAGCATAGATTCCATTATGCTTCTGGAAAAGGGCTTCAAAGTGACAAGTGTGGATGCTAGTGCGAGCATGGTGAAATTAGCATTGAAAAAACGATTGGACAGGAGAAAAGAGAAGGCTTTTGAGAGTGAGGTACTGAAATTTTTTCTTGTCAGAGTTTGATGCTTATTTAACCCTTTTAAGACGAGCTATCACGATCGTGCCTGGTATAAAATATAATGTTCAGCTTTCAAAAATATCGATACCGAGCAGCTATTTGTAAATTCGTTATTTGTATAAAAATGACTTGTTAAGGAGTGCTGGATTGATAGCTGTTTAAGCATTTTTGTTGATAAACTCTAAAATTTAGTCTCATAAACTTAATCAGCGCATCTGATGCCGTTTAAGTTAAGTAATGGTTAGAGTTCATGTAGTGCTGAAGAACACGGCACCTTTTTTGTTAAAAATAGTGTAAGGGTCCGCCCATGCACACGGAATCTCAAATAAAATCCTCGCCAGATGATGCACATCAACTACTGCGTTACTAACAGATATCTAGATTATAGCAAATTTTGTAAAGTATACAAGTAATAATTCAAGTATACAAGTGTAAAACAATGCAAATATATAACTATAAAAGTGATAATAGTAACAAGTATAAAAGCCATAAGCAATTTGGTTTGGACATCGAGGAACCTTATGGTTGAAACGATTTATTGTAATACATTCGGCTACAATACAAAAATATCGGGGATAAGCAATTCGGCAAAACATGTTTTAATTATATTATGCATATCTATATATATATATATATAATTATCTTATACGGCTCCCGAATTTCCTTATATTTCTAACTCTGCAATGGCAACAATCGAGTTTGCTTACACTTCGCGTTAAGATTTGTTATTAGTTTAAAAAAAAATAATTAGGGGGTTGGCGAGCGATAGCGAGCAGGCGGGAGAGGAGGGCGTGCCTCCTAGTTATTTTTTAAAAATTTTTTTAAATAATATTTCTGCAGTGCATGGTTTTAAAAGCTGCTTCCACACCTTACCATTTTAATTTTTATAAAATAATGGCTTCCGAAATAATTGAATTCGAAAAGACGTCTTGCCAAATTGGTGATATGCAATCCTCTCTTTCAAACAAAGGAGTGCAAGTTATCTGACGTTATTCGGAATGAATGTTGAGTGGCCGATAAAGAGTGCTAGCCTCCTCACTCAGCGACAATTAAATTAACACGGGACCTTGCTAAATAGCTCATGCTCAAGTAAAGAGTTTCTGCAACTGCACATTACTCGATATGGAATGTTTAGTGTTCGACCTAATGTCGGCCTCCTCACTTGACAACAAATCGAATTTGTGTGGAATTTTTTAAATGCTCATAATATATTATTATACTCATACATAATGCTTAAACCTTCTAGTAAGATTTTTTCCAGCCTAAACCAAATGATTCAATAAGTTTCAAAAGGAAAAAATAAATTTTGTTAAGCATAATAACATTAGAGACATCCTTTATTTGCCACACATAAGTGTAACAGAAATATGACGTCAAAAATATACCGAACCATAACAGGTCTTTATTACTGTTTTATAATAATCCCACATTTACTTCCAGTAATCAAAGAAGCCAATTGGCTAACACTACCACACAATCTCGCCAAGCCCGATGAAGGCTTCGATGCCATCATTTGCATTGGTAACTCTATCACGCATCTCAAAGACTTGTCAGACGTCAAGTTGGCCATACAAAACTTCCACCATATGCTCAGGCCTGGAGGATGGCTCGTCATAGACCACAGGAACTTCGAGTCCATACATGGGAAAAGACATCGGCCAAAGAGTTGCATGTACTATAATGTAGGTGTTGAGATTTGTTTTTTTTGTAAAAAACCTATTGCCTTCTAAGGGATAATAAATTTAGTTTTTATAATATCGTGCATAAAAACTAACTTTTCCAAATCAATAATCGTGCAAAAGTGAGCTTTAACGAATCGTGTTCAAAGTACTTTACGCATATCAGTGGACAAGGTGTAAAATCGCATTGTTGTAAATTCTTTTAGCTGGAATATGAGCTTGATTGTGTAAAATTTTATTAGCGTGATATTTATTCGGCGGCTTTGTGATTGGTGTAAAATTGTTTATTTAGCGTGATATTTTATTCGGCGGCTTTGTGATTGGTGTAAAATTGTTTATTTGAGCGTGATATTTTATTCGGCGGCTTTGTGATTGGTGTAAAATTCTTTATTTGAGCGTGATATTTTATTCGGCGGCTTTGTGATTGGTGTAAAATTCTTTATTTGAGCGTGATATTTTATTCGGCGGCTTTGTGATTGGTGTAAAATTCTTTATTTGAACGTGATTCTTTATTTGGCGTCTTATTTCCAATGCCAATCTAAGAAATACTTTTTGCACGTGATTTTAAAATAATCATTAATATAAATAATCACCTTCAAAGCATTTGAACGTGATAATAAAATAATTAATAAGCAAATCGATAAATGCCAATTTAATAAATACTTTTTTTGCACGTTATTATAAAAAATAGTGTATGACAACACGTTGAAAATAGCTTTTTTTAAACTCGTGAATTTATTTCACTTTCTCGTACCTCGCTCTTGAAATAATTTATTCAACTCGTTTAAAAAAAGCCTTACTTTTCCCACTAGTTGCATAAATAACTATTAAGCTTTATCTTGTTTCCACAGTGTTAAAATTTAACTAAAAAGATAATTTCTTTAAATAGTTTTCAATTTTATTTCTGTAGCAAAAGATTACGAATAAACGCCACGCACTTTAAACTTTAAAATTTAGTAAACTTCTAAAATTTATACATTTAAAAAAATTATTTGTGTTGTTTGAAAGTGACAGGTGAATGTATCTCTCATAGGGATAGTGTAGATATAGAAGTAGATGTGAAGTAACCCTATTTAGGTGTTGAGATTTCTTTTTTATAAAAAACCTATTGCCTTCTAAGGGATAAGAAATTTAGTTGAAGCTTTATCTTGTTTTTACAGTATTAAAATTTTAACTAAAAAGATAATTTCTTTATATAGTTTTCAATTTTATTAATGTAGCAAGAGATGATGAATAAATGCCACGCACTTAAAACTTTAAAATTTAGTCAAATTCTAAACTTTATACAATTTTAAAAATTATTTGTGTTGTTTGAAAGTGACAGGTTTATACGAATGTATCTCTCAGAGGGATAGTGTAGATATAGAAGTAGAGGTGAAGCTACCCTATTTATCACGGAACAGAGTTAAAATCACGTAACTAACAAATCTGGCAATAAAATCTTTGCTAAATACCTAAACCTCTTGTATTTTTTGGTTTTTATTCTACGACTTTTTATTTCAAAGAACCTGAGGATTATTTAATTTTATGCTCTGATCGGCAACACCTAATAAGAATAATTATTCTTATTATTCAGCTTTTTTTTTTATAAAAATCTAGTTCGTCGTCCAGTACTACACTCTTAAAACAAAAGAGTGAAATCCGCTCCTATAGCGGAAGTACATTTTCGGCACCGGAAAGCAGTGGAAATTAACTCAGACTGAGTTAAAACTGCTCGTTTTAAGAGTGTAGGACTTAGATTGTTTTCTTTTCCCCACTCCGCAAAAAGAGTGAAATCCACTCCTATAGGGGAAGTGCATTTTCGGCACGGAAAGGAGTGGAAATTAACTCAGACTGAGTTAAAACCGCTCGTTTGTTTTAAGAGTGTAAGACGCCGCAAGTATGACGGTTTTTGTTTGTTTGTCATGTGGTTTTTATTGATTCGCTTCGCTAGGTGAGAAGACGGTTTTCCCATCTACTCTTACCTAAGTAATTCTGATAAACATATCGATTAAACCTGAGACGCCGAGAGAAAAAGATAATGAGAGTATATATACGCAGTTTAACAAATATCAATTATCTCAATACTGTTGTTTATTCAAAGGATAAGTTTAAATATTCAATGCATTAATTCTCTATACATATAGTTCAGTGTTAATTATCGTAAGAAAAGAAAGAAAAAAACACTGTAGTGAATTATAAAAGGGTAAAGGGGCATATCACATGGACGCTCATTCATTCAACCCCCAACCCTCATTACAACTCTATCTTCAATTTTTATCTTAAGGGGGAATAGGCGCTGGACCGCGGGTCTCCACACTCAAGTGCCTCAGTGTTAATCCAATGGCGTAAAAAAATATTTTCTCTGCCACATTTCTCCAGCTGTATTGAATATTTTTACAAACAGTTTTTTTTTTAAATAATAAATGTAGATAACTTACAGGTCCCGATATTCCCACTTTTTGAAATTGCTTCGAATATTTTGTGTAAAATTATTTATTGAAAATTAAAAAAAAAATATTCGAACAAATTTCAAAAAGTGGGAAGGTCGGGACCTGTAAACCAGCTACATTTATAACATAAAAAATATTCAATACAGCCAGAGAAATGTGGCAGAGAAAATATTTTTTCGACATAGGATTAGCACTGATGCTCTTTGCTTTGGAGACCCCTGGTTCAGCGCGCCCATTCCCCCTTAATTTCGAATTCGTAAAGTTGGACCTATGGTTGCCAGCGTTGACTGAACGGTTGCTCGCAAATTTTATTTTCAGGAAGTCTAAATAGAAATTCATTCTCTTCTTTGGCACATATTTATGTTTGTTCATCAATGTTGGCTGAATCGACGCATTCGCAAGATCAGATGTTGCGAAATGATGAGGAGTTTTAAATACAGAGCTGCTTTTGTATTCATTTTATTTCACTTGCTTTTTTGATGTTACTTGATAAACAGCTATGCTTCGTACATCGGCTCGTCTTTAATCCAAGCTACCCCCAGCATCGTGCAGATGCAGCCCGTATGAACTGAACATTTCTAACATATTTATGGTACCCTCGGCGGAACCGGGTGTAATTGGATTCGAAATACGATGAAATTTGATGAATTTTAACTGAACTGAAACTTTTGCTGAACCGAAATTGAACTGAATCCTTGAACTGAATATTGTGAAATTGAACGGATTATTTTTTGAACATGGATTTAACGGCATTTCAAGCCCAGGGGAAGGGAGCATAAGAGCCGTCATCTTATTATAAGGAATATATAGAATCTATCCACTGTGACTAAAGCAAATAATATGTGCATTTGATTGATTTTAATACTGGATCAACTAGGTTGGATCAATCAGAAGGTGTGGGGTTGTTGACGTTGAATATAAATTCTTCAACCTCAACTTTCATATCTGACGGCAGATTATATCCAACTTTTAGGGCTGTGGGGAGCCTAGTGGTCAGCGTCTCGGTCTCGAGATCAGAAGGTCCCGCGATCGAGTCCCGGTACCACTGAAGACCCACCGAGTATATGCGGAGTACGTGATCGTTAAATCTGTTGGGTCCGAAAGTCTTGTGCTTGGTCATTGCGCAATTTATCACGAGTACAGGTCCCTGGAGACTATTTCCATCCCCTTCAGGGACATGGAGGTGGCGATAGATGGCAGCACCTGTCTTGTATGTGTGTATGTCGTGTCCGTCCTTCTTGACGAAGGTTTATAAGCGGGTCTTTGTGACCAAGCACACAAGCCTGAAAATATATGTCTACCAACCAACCAATCCAACTTTTGAGTTTTTCATTGAAAATACGGTTAAGTTGACGGTTGGGTTGGAGAATTTTCACTCGTGTGATATGCTTTTATGAACATCCTAACCCTTTTCTGCAGACTGAAAAATGCACAGCTCATAAAGGATTATCTAAAAGAAACTATAAACGCTTTGAAAATAAGGCCGAAATAACAGCTTGTATGCTAACTCTCTCCTGCGCAGTGAATCAGCAACCACCTAGATGTCATCGTTCATTTATACGGAATATTCGACTTTCCTTGATGATGATCGACGAGTTTAAATTTGTTGTGAAGGTGGATAAATACACAAAAAAAGAAAAACACGTTTAATCTGTTACATTTTTTATTGGTTGTCACAGCACTCACTTCTGCACAGATTGCAATGTCACTTGTGACGCTATGTTTTTGTCAATGAAAAAAAAAACATGTTAGATCATTGCATCAGGATCATTTGGTTTAGTTTTGGTTGAAAAAACGTCACACAATAGTGTATTTGACAAAAAAAAATTATTGGTTTAAAATATTCTTATGCCAAAATATTAGACCCGTATTTTTTCTTTTTTTACCCCATAAAAAGGCAGAAAAATGAATTTTAAAATTAGGACGAAAAATTACGCCCGAAAACGCTTTGTGGCTATCACGTGGTATCTATGACGTCACTAGTAACTATAAATAAACTTTGAAACACCATTTTGGAATCTACTTTAAGCAAATTTGAACTATCCGCTTCTGTAAAACCTCCTTCCATTATCTATATAATTCTTATTTTAATAGTAAATTAGATTAAATCCAGTTTAATTGCAAGCAAAAAAACATCACACCGGTTTGTTTATATATGCTAGTGACGTCTCCCAATCGACGTGTTTGTGATCACGTGACGTACCGATGAAAAATAAGCCATTTTAAAATGATTTTTACAAATTATTTAAAGATTTATTTTGCAAAAAAATATATACGTTTGTTATTTTTGGGTTTAAACGATAATTAATTTAATATTGGAAGGTATTTTAGCGATACAGTCAAGTACTCTATTAGTGTTGGGAGTTTGGCGGCATGTCTCGGAATTTTGACTCATGGTCATATAACGAGACGACATCTGAGCTCAGTTAATCTAGCGTAAAGTAGTTCCAGAATGTGACATTGCTTATTATTTGTCATAAAGGCCAGTTGAAAAGAGTAATTTGTACGAAAGTACAAAACTTGAATGACATAAATTCAATGCGATTTATCGTTTTTTTATGCAAATTACAATTTTTAATGGTATTTTTTGTAAAATATGTAGGCTCACACTTAGTACCTTTTGGTTAATTCCTAGTTTCGGTATACGGCGACTTTTTATTTCTCGCCAAACTTGTTGGCGAGAAAACATCGCATGGCGACGCGTGATTGGACGATGCTACTCGGAAACCGCGAAGTCAAACAACTGTGGATCACGTGACGCTGTTCTGGAAGCGTTGTTTTTGAAAAAAATGGCCGCCATTTTCAAAATCCGTTAGCACTACATGACAACAAGATTATCAAATCTGAAGTTGACAACAGCCACACTGACAATTAACCGACGATAATAGCATGCAAAAATACAGCAAAAAAGTATTTTTTTTATAAAAATAAGTTTCCGCCGATTATTAAAACGTTCACACATCCGGCTGCAAAATTATTAATGAAAAATGCGAATATTGAAAAAATTTCGAAATAAAGGCAAGGTACGCAGCAAATAATTAAGATAATTGAAAAAGCCAAAAATTTATAATTATATTATGAATAAAGACCTATAATTACGCAGCGAATTTTCCGGTACACAACAAAGGCATGCGGCGTCAAAAATCCAATGGGATAGAATCCATCACCTTTTCCGTTGTTATTCAAGGGTTTAAATTAAATTTATTAAACATTTCGCATTTAAAAGCAATAACTGAGAAAATTTAAATTAAAATCCAGAAGATTTACGCGTTAACAACAGCAACCAATATCCCAGTAGCATCATCTAAAAAAACGCTAGACCGGAAATGAGCGTTGCGTTCACGACTGAACGAATCCTAACAAAAATATAAGCAAAAGTGACTCTTCACAGTGCAAACCCCCTTTCTCCCCCGCCTGGTTTTAGCGTTGCTATAAACATCGCAGTATGCGCGGGAGTAAAGTAGTACATGGTTGCCATATTGGAATTATTTATCGCCCTTTTTCTGTCGCCAAAATTTTCAAAAAGTCGCCGTATACCGAAACTAGGAATTAACCTAACTTTTAGGTGTGTTAGAATTTTAGAACGCAGTAAGCGACGTTTCTGCTAAATTGCGACAAATGTATTACATTTCAAGTTTAGTTATCTCAATGTAATTTTTTACAAGCCTTCGGCACAGATGCAATGCGATTATTTTCAAATAAAATTCGTAAATTCAATTAGCAAACCTTTAGCTTCTTTCTGCTTTTGCCAATAGTCGGCGACCAAAACTAACCTAATAACTTACCCGGATTGCAAGTTAGAATTTTTGTTTTCGGTACTTTCACGCTAAAGCTGACTGCGTCGGAAGCGGTTAACAAATTAATTCCCAGTGCTTCCATCTATTGATAAGCAACTATATACTACGACCCAATTCAAAACGTGTATTTTTTTTGTCACTCTGTGCATGAGCAATACAAAAATCACAAATTAATCTAGAAGTTTATACTGCACAAATAAAGCATTTCAATTGAAAGTTACTTTCTTCTTCACTTAATGCACTTATAAACTATGTTTTGAAATTAATATTCATTAACCTTTTAATGACATTTTCTTGTATAATACTGACTCTTTTTTAATTTCTTTATGCAGGGAACAGTCTTTAATGACAGCACTATAGAACAGACATCGAAATACATAATACGTAACGTGTGTTTTGAAAGCTCACGTGACAAAAAAAGTGATGTCTCCTCAGAAAAAAAGTAAGTATAAACTAAATTTCGGACTTTTTTACTAGAAAAAACTTAACCTAGTCACAGTTCTGGGCCGAAAAAATGCTTACACCTGTGTAGTGCAAAAATAGAAAATCGGTCCTAAACTATTTGAAACCAAAAATAAATTGTTATTGTGTATAAGTTTAGGAAATGAATTGTAGATATTTGTTTATTTGAATATTTGTCTGTATTGCTAGAAAATGTTTATTTAGAGTGAACATCATATAAAACCACTATAATTTACAAGTTTATGTTATTATTTCTAGAAATAATGTTTTGGGTAACATATCCCTTTAATACAAATATCCCTATTTCAGAAAATGCAGATTTATGACTTATACCATTCAACTAGGAGACTTCAATAGCGTTTTGAAGGATGTTTTTGGTCAAAGTAGCAAACACGAGATCTACGGCGACTACAAGCCTTTGGAATCCGTGGAAAACCTAGCATTCTTCATACACTTCATACAAAAAGAACTGTGAATTTCAACTGACGTATGTTTGACCATTGCAAATTTAAATTTCATGTATTTTTCTTTTGAAAATTCACGTGATGTAGAAATTATTAATTAATAGTTATTTTTAAATAAAGTTAAAGCCCAATGTTATGTATTAATGTTTTACTTTATATTCATAAGTGAAAAAAAAGCTTTGAAAAAAAAACGACCTATAAAATTTCTTGTAAATAAAGCAATTTTACACTAGAGAAAATTCTATGACTGTTTTTTTCTCAATTTAACCCTAGCAAATATAGTACACTGAGAAAAATGATACTCTCAAATCTTAGTATAGATATCTGCTTTCATTTTGAAATAAAAAACTTTGTTTCAAATCTGACGACCCAGTGCTTTCGATTCTGTAATACTGTACCAGACATACTCAGTTTCAAAAAAAAACATTTATTCGTTAAATGTACATTTCACCATGCTAGTTGAAAATATTTATATTATTTTACTTGTAAGGATATTGGAAAAATGCTCCTTTTAATTTAATAAGACTTAGGGTACTTTCCTTTTTTTTTAAATTCAAAAGAAGCAAAAAGTAGAAAGTAGGTATTGACATCGTAGAGATTTCCGTCCTTCCGTCTTATACTTTTCTGCGTCTGTCTATCCGTACTATGAGAACTTCAGTAAGTATAACTCCGAGTAACAGGAAATTCTGCTATTATACACTGCTCAAAACAATTAGGGGAGCACTTTGCGTACTTTTGTTTACCCTTTCAGTTCCTACTTTTTTATTTTTTTGTTCTAAAAATCTAAAATTTGTCAAATAGATTAATTATGCATCCAAATGAAATGGTAAACAAACAAGGAGAAAAATCTTAATTTTTTTAACTAAAATTTATAGGGAATAAAAATTGGAATCATAAATTTTGAATAAGTTATAACAATAATCTTTTCAAAACTTTATTTGTTAAAAAAAAAAGTGAAAATCAATTTTTAAACATCTAAGAATGCAAGCGTGAAGAATTTAGGGTCAATTTATTTCATAAAATGTTTTGGGAGTGAATTTTATTTTACAATGTTTTTCATATTTTTATTTCATTAAAACAAACATTATTTGATTCTTCAAAATACATGATTTTTCCATCTAATGATAAGTAAGTGAGAGCTCAACTTAGTGAGAAAAAAATCGCAAGCTGATGATTCCAAATGGAATCATTGGGGTTGAAAGGGTTTAAACCATGGCGTTCCCCTAATTATTTTGAGCAGTGTTGTTCATTCAGAACTAGTTATTACTAGATGGAATTTGGTGGAATACATTTTATTTTCGACGTATTTGGGGAAGAACATTTAAAAGCGTGGATGTAATATGTTAGCATTGTTACCAACTATACTCAGTGCTAACGAAAGATAGTCAAATATAGAAATATGCAAGGGATACTATTCTTCCGCGGATGCAAGGAGAATCTCCTGTAAATGTCCTGGTCAAATTTATATCACACGGATAATTTTTTCATCCTTCTTTCTGTTGATATTATTTATTGGTCCTTATTTGATATGTCTTCTTTCTTTTGTTATTTTTTGGCCTTGTTTCTCAACTTCAAACAACACCCTAGAGTTTTAACTCCTTTAAAGTGAAAAAATAACACTTCATATATAAACTTCCTTGTCTAAATTTACACCGCAGTCCATATTTGATACGCCTTCTTTTGATAATGTCTGTGGGGTTGTTGCTCAACATCAAACAACTCCCCAGAGTTTAAACTCAAAGCAATAGAAAGTAGCACTTCATATACAGACTTCACTAACCGGTGCCACCAAGTGTCACTATCCGGGTTTGTAGAAGTGTTCAAAGCGTCCTATACGGGAAAAGTCTTGAGATTTGGAAGTATCTAGAACTCCAGCTGTCAAAAGTTGAGTAACACTGCCCTAGAGTTTGAACTAATTTAAAAGTAATACAAAGTAACACTTCATATATAAACTTCATTGTCTAAATTTACATCACAGTTATTATTTGATACGCCATCTTTCTTTTGGTATTTTCGGGGCTTGTTCCTCAACAACAAATACATGCCCAGTATCAAGGGCAGCGAAAGCACACACGAAGCAGCCACCATGTAACTGAGGGCACCGGGCGCTTCTTCAATGAATCTAATGATGACGAACGGTCCTACCATCTCACCGAAAACGTCGCCTAACATGAACAACGCCACGAACTTGTTCGTGATGTTGATGTACTGGTCTATCCAGGCGATGGCAGTCGAAAAGAAGGGCGAAATCCCGAAACCAATCAGAAACGTCGCCAACCACAACGTCCATTCGGCTTGAGCTTGAGAAAACAGGAAGACCACAGCACCAACGCTGGTTACGAATTGGCAGTTCAATATGAGCGAAAGGTTGCTGAATTTGAGGACGTAGAAGATGGCAAAGAACCTGGAAATTGTGAAAGCAGTCCAGTACATCGACGACATGTATGACCCCACACGGTTAGACTGTCTTAAGGGACCTTTCACTGTGTAGACGGACACTGCTAGTCCGTAGCTCACCTGGACGCCAAGTTCTACAAATAGGAGGAGGAAGGTCAAAAGGACAACGACGCCGATGAAGGTCTTGCTTTGTTCAATTACCTCGTCTTGACCGCTGTTGCGTCCGGTTGCGTCAAGTGGAGATATGATGTACACAATGAGGAACAAAAAGGTGACTAGGGATGATATGATGCCGATGATCGCGTAGCCGTAGAAGATTTGTGGAATGGTGAAGCTACCCAAGTCATCATATGCGTTTCGAAAAGTGTCATTTGAACCATATATTTCACTCAGGTTGAAAGGTGAATTGGTAACATTGGACAGTTTGCTTATGTATGGTGAAACACTAGGTCTGGATGTTGAGGAAGTATTCAGAAGTGTTTCTTTCCCACCATTTAAAGTAATTTGGTGAAGAAAATCAATAAAACTTGATGTAGAGTAAGTGTTCGTCAGAGAATCTACCAGAAGGGACGTCCCACTAAAGTTTTGAGAAGCATTAAAAGTAAAAGAACTAAAACTATTCTGAAAAACATCTTTTGAAGTAGATAATCCATTGATATTGGAGAAAGCACTTGAATAATTTGTAGTTTCTTCCGTAGAAATATCATGCCTCTGAAATGGTGCAACAAATAAAGGGGCGACGAGACATCCGATTCCAAAGGCAAATGTCTGGGCTTGGAAAATGGCTCCACTTCCCTTTCCCCACAAATTTAAGCAGTAGGTATTTAGTGCTGTGAATGATAAAATAAAGTTTCAAGAGCTACAATTGAAGAGTTTAGTGGAAGAATGTGCTAAAGTGACAAAAACGTGAAAACGAGAAAATTGGCTTTAAAGTTTTCAGTTTGAACTCAGATCCGTTAAAAATGGTACTTGTTAAACTGTAAGAAAATATAATAAACTTAAAGTTTATGATAAAGGGGAAACTTGTTATCGTTAAAGAAGTTAGTAACAAACTTAAAATTTATGATAAAGGGGAAACTTGTTATCTTTAAAGAAGTTAGTAACAAACTTAAAATTTATGATAAAGGGGAAACTTGTTATCATTAAAGAAGTTAGTAACAGGTTCATTGACACAAAAATCTCATTTTTTTTCAAAAATGTTACCTAGCACGTTCTTCCACTAAGCTCTTTAATGGTTTGCTGTTCAATGTCACACAAAATTGAAATTGATATAATACATATTTTATTGATAAATTTTTATTACTTAAGGTTTGCTGCTATATCAATGAAAAAATCCGAGTATATTTGATAAAAAAATTCAAAGATTTATCTATTTTTTTTAACACATAAGGTCGATGTTTGGGACTATAATACATTAAATTATCAAATAAAATATTTATAGATTTGAATATTCCAACATGTATGACTGCACAAGACATCTCGTTTTAATGAAATATTATCTGCACATACACCTCAGAAATGAATACTAAAATTTCAAAAAAAAATGTCTGCATATTTGACGAAATGATACTGTGAATAATGTGTTTCGAGTAAACCTTTCATCAAGTTGTAGTAAAGTTGTTCCTGAGCGTATGTACGTGACTTCGCAATGAAAAGTTTGAAAGGGACGACATTTGTTTGACTATTGAAAAATCGTCAATATTCATTTCTGAAGTTCCTAATTACACATCAATTTTGCATAATTAATGCTCGAAAAGATATGTTTCTATGTGCAATCAACATTTTCAGCAAGCACCCTAACAGCCAGGTTTGTCACAGTTACGTCTCTGCAACGTAATTTTTTGTCACTCTAGGTCACAGTCGCAATGTGACAAGTATGTGACATCACAGTGATATCGCGTAAGTCGCCGTCACAATGTGACTGGTATGCGATATCAAAGGGATGTCACTATGCGATCTTGCAGTGACATCATATTGTGACTTGTATGTGATATCGCATTGATGTCATCTAAATCCCAGTCAAAATGCGACATTGCTGCGATATCATCGATATCTATGTTACGTAGAAGATACGTAACAAAAGCGGACATTCAACTTCTATGTGACAAAAATTGACTTTGAATGTGACATCACAGCGATCTTCAGTGACTTGTATGTGATATTGCTTTTCGTCACATACTCGTCACATGGCTGTTAGGGCACTTAATTTTCATAATTTCTTTTTACATAAAATCGCAAGCAGCATGACATAGTTTACCTGTACTTATTGCACCTATAGCAATCCCATTCAGTGTCATCCATCCAAATAATATTTCAATACTTCTGCTTAAGGGCACGGCAAACATAGTTACTGCTATGATGAAGTTTAATATAGTCATGACAAGCAATTTTCGTACAGTCTTGTCCAGTATTGGGGCACCTAAAACACAATAATGTTACGAGTCACTTTTTTTTGAACCTTTACAAAATGAATGAGGGTGTGATAGTTGATACCTTCAATTTTCCGAAAACTTTCAGTACACTCTTAAAACAAAAGAGTGAAATCCACTCCCTATAGGGGTTAAAGAGAAATTAGAAGGACGTACCCTTGTCAGCTGCCGTGGGGGAATATAAACTACCGTATCTAAAACACTAAATCAGATTTTTCCCCCTAGAAATAAGCGATTTTTTAGAATACTTTCTTTGTAGTTACTGATACTGAGGAATTATAACAATATTCATTGGTGAACCATGGTCCATATCATTGTTGTAGACACTGCAGTTTGTCTGCCCACAGCCAGCAAGTCTCGTTTGCTCTACACTCTTAAAACAAAAGAGTGAAATCCACTCCTATAGGGGAGTGCATTTTCGGCACCGGAAAGGAGTGGAAATTAACTCAGACTGAGTTAAAATCGCTCGTTTGTTTTAAGAGTGTATATGTTAGTAATACTATGATAGAAAAAATTGAATCTCCCAATACTAAAATTCCAACCTATTTGAATATAAATACAGGTCGAAGTTCAAGGTGCTCACCAATATATGGTGTACACTACATCATCACTCTACTTCTGAAGCCATGAGTGACCCATGCATTTTTTTGAAAAAAAATATGGATACTACTTGGTACATGGGGCCCGGATGGCCGAGTGGTTTGGACCATTACGCTAGCGGTCTGCGCGCTGTAACGGGTGCGGGTTCGATTCCCGCCTTCGCCCTGGGTGTACTTCATTTCTCTGTGACAGTAAAAATTCTTTCTGGGCCTGTCTTACTTGACGATGGCTTATAAGCGGGTCTCTGATCAAGCACACAAGCCGGAATATATATGTAGCTGTCCTACCCCACTAGGTACATACAGTCCGTGGACAAATTATTAGACGCACTGCAAGATTTCTTGTAAAATATTAATTACCGGGTGATATTGTACCGTTTTATTATTTTAAATTGATTTGTTTTTTTATATTTATATTATCCAATCAATTACCGATTTGTTTGTCATAAATAAAACAGCATTCATTTAGAAAAGCCTAAGTTTATTAAGTTTAAAGAAAAGTGAAATTAATGTTAGTAAAAGTCAATATTTAGTTGAGCCACCTTTAGCCGCTATCAAAGCTTTAATTCTGCGCGGCATGCTATCAATGCAAGACTGTACTGTATCCTGCATTTGAAGATGATGATTCCACACATAATAGATCTTATAATTAATATAAATTAATCTTAATCATAATTATCTTAAAATAAATACAAATATGTAGTCTACAACAATTCTTTTAAATAAAAATCAATAATATTGTAGTTTAAATATACCATTATTGCATAAAAGCTTTTAAGAAACATAAAATTACTAAAAAAAAAATACAGTGCGTCTAATAATTTGGCCAGGGACTGTATTAGTACAATTTGTTAAGTGGGCCACTCATTGGTTTTAATGTCAAGGTCATTCGAAAAAGGTAATTTTCGCTGATTTTTGTCTTGTTTTTGCCTAAATATCTGCTAAAGCCATGAGATAACCGAATAAATAATTATAGGCTAACAGTTCTTAAGGGGGACCAGACCCCCAATAATTTTCAAAAATGATATTTCAATGTTTTTTATGTTTCTTAAACTATGCAATCTTAGCTTTACAGCGATATCTTAAAATAAAAGTTTCAAGTGTTAGAAGTATTTTTTTAAAAAGTTGTTTAGGTAAAATCCCCTTTTATGTTTCTTAGGTAGGAAACCACTATTGTTTACTTTAAACGCTTATATCTCAAAACTTACTTTTTCTATGCGCGTGTACCTTTTTCACAGAACCTACTATAAGTATCAACCTGAAATTTTTTATACGTATTTAAGAAGTTGGTTTCTAAAAACCGCTGGAGGGATTTGAGTATAACTATCTTATTTTTTTTTTCTTTTCAATATTATTGATGTTTTTTTAGGTCAAAAAAATTGTAGTTTCACTTTTGTCACTTTTAAAAACTAAACAAAATTTTTAAAAATCCCTCCGGTAAAGTATAGTTGAACATCCATTTAATAACTAGTAAAAAACTTTATTTAAAAGTATCAAATAGATTCTGAGAAAAAGGTACATAAAAAAGGTCATTTTAACATGGGCTTCAATGGAGGGCTCCGGTCCCCCTTAATAACTAAGGATGCTATTCTTCTTTTTGCCCCTAAAAATCATGCAATATAGTTTTAAGCCATATTAATTAAAAATTATTTTGTAGAAGGGTATTTGGGTATCAAGATATGAATTTTCTTCTTATTCTTTTGCAACAATAAATTAATCGACAATATGTCATTTCCTAAAGCTGATGTTTCGTCGCAGAAATGATGCAGAGAAAAGCAGAAAATTATTTACATGAATGTATATCGGACTTTTACCAATTAGGGTGTGAATATAGAGATCGCGGATACGATTACAACGGTTAATAAACATGATCTTTTTTTTCAAACGGGTGTGCTTTTATTGGCGGTTAAGCCTTTGCAGACTCGGCATATTCCCCAGAACAGAGAGCCATTTTTTGGGGCACCATATAAGTGGCTCTCGCTATCATTTTTGACTTCGTAGATTGCAATGAGAGGTCCAGTGGCTTAGTGGTAGTGCTTCGCATTGCCACGCCAGAGGTCCGGGGATCGAAACCCGGATTGAGCGAGGTTGACCCATCCTTTCATCCCTTAAATGGGTCGACAAAATGAGGACCAAGCATGCTTGGGAACTAAACACTGGGGACCTTACCGGGACATATGATTAGCACCCCAGAGCCCTTGGTCAAGTAAGCTTGAATGAGCACGGCAGACCTTGGCCCACTAACGGGCTGTTGCGCCTAGGAGTTTAGTTTAGTTTGCAATGAATCTGAGTTTTCTGTGGATGTTACAGCATGCCGAGATTCAATTTTTCCGAGAGAATCCAAGCCAAATGGGTACTCAAGGGATATTTTTATGCCCCATAATCATATGACATGGGCGACCATTTTCCCATCCTGAAATTTTCCCATCCTGAATTGCCGACTTAGCCGGAGATCAAACCCGCAATCTTGGGGTAATGAGGCGGGCACGTAATACAACACAGCCACTGAGCCTAGGGGAAACATAAACTCGTTTCCGTTATTATTTTTTGCTTTAAATGCTTTTTACGACTTACCAAATAGCAGTCCAATCAGATACCCTGCAGACCTTGCGACAAAAACGAATGCAATGCTTTTTGTATCAGTCTTGACAACTTGTTGCAAATCCAGAACTGAAGCTCCTATTACGGTCAGACATAAACCCTAAAATATAAAGATGTTTTAAATTCCACGTTTTATTGACCCTATGAGTTATTTCGTTTCATATTTTCTTGAAAAAAAAATTACATCAGCTGAAACAACCTCATTCCCCAGTGTTGCGACGCCCACGCCACATGACAAAGAAAATAGCAAATTACTAAGAATAATATTAAGAATGGTTATTTAGTATTAATAAATGAAGATAATGCATCAAGTTATAAATGGACTGTTGGTCGTGTTGTAACCCTTTACCATGGTAATGGTGGTAAAATTAGAGTTTGTGATAAGAAAACAAATTTGGGTATCTTTAAGAGAGGAATCTCAAAATTATGTAAATTACCAATTGAGGATTGAGTTTAATTTTGTTTATTATTATTTGTGTATTCTGAATTATAATTATTTGAAATGTAATATTTCAAGGCGGGCGGTATGTTGCACCGCCCACGCCACCTGTCAAGAGTTTTTGTGTATTACAAGAGTTATGTAATTGTATGCTATCGATGGAAAAATTAATCAGAATATAACACCCAGTGTTTTAAAAGTTTAATGTTCAAATACCACTATTTAGGAAACGGCGCCCTAAAACGTGTCGAAGACACCAAAGTTGCAATTTTGATTTTGCACTACTCTCATTACTTTATATTTCCTAGATAGGCAATTAAAAGTACCGATAATTTCCAATTTTATTTAAAGTTCACATTCGAATTCATATAGCAAATTTAATGACTAACAAAATGTAAAAAAATTTACGATCGTGTACTTAAAGACAGATAGGGTTAAATAAAATGTTTGAATAAAGACAGTAACTTGATATATTCAGCATTGCATATTTTTCAATATATTTTAAAACACAGTCCCTGGACAAATTATTAGACGCACTGCAAGATTTCATGTAAAATATTAGTTACCGGGTGATATCGTACCGTTTTATTATTTTAAATTGATTTGTTTTTATTTTTATATTATCCAATCAATTACCGATTTATTTGACATCAATAAAACAGCATTCATTTAGAAACGCATAAGTTTAATATTAAGTTTTAAAGAAAAGTGAAATTAATGTTAGTAAAAGTCAATATTTAGTTGAGCCACCTTTAGCCGCTATCAAAGCTTTAATTCTGCGCGGCATGCTATCAATGCAAGACTGTACCGTCTCCTGCATTTGAGGATGATGATTCCACACATAAATAATCTTATAATAAATAATTAATGTAAATTAATCTTAATCATAATTATCTTAAAATAACTACAAATATGTAGCCTACAACAATTCTTATACATAAAAATCAACAATATTGTAGTTTAAATATACCATTATTGCATAAAAACTCTTAAGAAACATAAAATTACTAATAATTTGTCCAAGGATTGTATTTCCATTCTTTAGAAATATTTTTTAAACTTACGAATACCTTAGTCATACTTTGAACCATTCCATGACTTTAAAATAATATAATTACAAGAAGTTTGAAATTATTTTAAGCATATTATTTTTCATATTTATAAAAAATATATAAAATTCACTTACTGTTACGGCATAACTCAGGTAGAGATTACAAGTCTTGATGATTCTTAGTTGTTTCAAAGTGAAATATTCCATTTTACATAAAATCACCTCCTTTTATAAAATATAATTATTTCATTATTAGTACTATATCCTTATATCTAGTACTATATTTTTATATCTAGTACTATATCCTTATATCTATCGTCATATAATCATAAAACTAAGTTTCATAAGGATCATTAAAGTTTTGACTTTTAAATATTTAATGTATTTGCATGTATTTCAAACGTTCGTCATGATTAATACCATTAATTATTTCTTCGATAATATACCTACAACGAGTGTACGATTTGTGAATAGCCTGAAAATAAAATTGCATGAAATAAAGATTTAAGAGCAGGCATTCAAGTGTATATAATTTTTTACGAACCGTAATCAAGTTATTGTTTCAACTAAAAACAGAACTTACTTTGAAATCAGCCCTTGTAAAAAAAAATGTCACCTAGGATAAGAAATGACGGAGGTTTTTTTCGAAACACCATTACATATAATTTGTTTTATTTTTTGTGAATAAAAAATATATAAAGAATGATTTGTCATTGTTTTTGAAGAAATAGAAATTTATCATAAAATGATCTATCGACGCGAAATCAAAACCGTAAAATAGTATACTCATTAGAAAAAACATAATTGTGTAACGGTAAACTCTGTAAACTGGTAGAATACTTTGTTAAAAGTGATGCAATTCTATAATCTTTAGGATAATCTAAAGGAGATGGATTAGTCCTTTCTTTTGAATGCTTTCAAAATTACCCTTATGCAACCTACACTTCTGCTTATAATTAAATGTATATATGCTGCTGTATCAAAACCTTATTCAAAAATAGGTTCGACAAGTTAACTCATGATTGCTTAACGGCGAATGTCCCAGAAAGCGGAACAACAGTCCCTGGACAAATTATTAGACGCACTGCAAGATTTCATTTAAAATATTAATTACCGTGTGATATTGTACCGTTTTATTATTTTAAATTGATTTATTTTTTATTTTTATATTATATAAACAATTACCGATTTATTTGACATAAATAAAACAGCATTCATTTAGAAAAGCATAAGTTTATTAAGTTTTAAAGAAAAGTGAAATTGATGTTAGTAAAAGTCAATATTTAGTTGAGCCATCTTTAGCCGCTGTCAAAGCTTTAATTTTGCGCGGCATGCTATCAATGCAGGACTGTACTGCATTTGAGGATGATGATTCTACACATAAATAATCTTTGCTAGGAGCTGGACTGGATTTTTAACATATGGCACAGTGTTGCCATATGTTAAAAATAAATACAAATATGTAGTCTACAACAATTCTTTTAAATAAAAATCAATAATATTTTACTTTACAAATACCATTATTGCATAAAAACTTTTAAGAAACATAAAATTACTAAAAAAAAATACAGTGCGTCTAATTAATAATTTGTCCAGGGACTGTATAGTGGTTAAAAGGAATAGTGTGTCAACCACTACTGTTCTGTGCCTCCTGGCCATAGCCTGGAAGACAAGAGGGTGCAGTAGCATTCCCGGTTGTTGTTGTTGTTGTCGTGTCCATGTTGTGTGCAAAAACTAGATGGATCCGAAGCTGTCGTAGACAGCTTTCGCTATTTCTTCTGCATCTTCGGAGAGAATTAAAATTTCTGGTTCTTCAAAGCCAATCCTGAAGAGCTTGGCTTGAATTGCTGTGCAGCCAAATATATGCTGCGGGGACAGTTTGACACCAGGACAGTTTGTGCAGTTTGTGGAGAAGCTTCTTTGTCCTTCCGTTGAGATTTTCATTCCTTTTAAATGTTTTGTTCGTAGTCTGGCTATTATTGAAGATATTGTACGGTTACAATTTAGAGCAGGGATGGAATATTTAAAATTATTTTTGATAAGTCTACGGCTGGCAACTGCATTGGCGTCAACGAGAGTTATGAGGTTAGATGATTGGGGGCAAGCTCTTGATTCTTTGGCAACTGCATTGGCTTCGTAACGATATTATGGGTTAGTCGGATTCGGGAGCAAGTTGATTCTTTGGAAGATCAGGTTTTCCCGTGGATAAGGCTCTATAGTTGTGTGTCCCGATACAGCGGGACGTCGTTAAATAGAGGTGCGAAATGTGGAAGTCAAAGCTTTTGTTTACCAGGGTGTAGGCTATCGGAGAAAAAATGTCTCTGCCATGGCGACGTTGGCCTAAATAGATGTTGCTAAGAGTGGCCATCAAAGGCTAAATCAAAGCAGATAGATTTAGAGATGGATAGCGATGGAGAACCAGAATTGGTTACTATTGTTCTGCCGGGTGCAAAAGGCTAATCAAAGCGAGATAGATTTAGAGATGGATAGCGATGGAGAACCAGAATTGGTACTATTGTTCTGCCGTGAAAAGGCTAATCAAGCGAGATAGATTTAGAGTGGATTAGCGATGGAGAACCAGATTGGTTACTATGTTCTGCCGGGTGCAAAAGGCTAATCAAAGCGAGATAGATTTAGAGATGGATTAGCCATGGAGAACCAGAATTGGTTACTATTGTTCTGCCGGGTGCAAAAAATATATAAAGAATGATTTGTCATTGTTTTTGAAGAAATAGAAATTTATCATAAAATGATCTATCGACGCGAAATCAAAACCGTAAAATAGTATACTCATTAGAAAAAACATAATTGTGTAACGAAAAACTCTGTAAACTGGTAGAATACTTTGTTAAAAGTGATGCAATTCTATAATCTTTAGGATAATCTAAAGGAGATGGATTAGTCCTTTCTTTTGAATGCTTTCAAAATTACCCTTATGCAACCTACACTTCTGCTTATAATTAAATGTATATATGCTGCTGTATCAAAACCTTATTCAAAAATAGGTTCGACAAGTTAACTCATGATTGCTTAACGGCGAATGTCCCAGAAAGCGGAACAACAGTCCCTGGACAAATTATTAGACGCACTGCAAGATTTCATGTAAAATATTAATTATCGTGTGATATTGTACCGTTTTATTATTTTAAATTGATTTATTTTTTATTTTTATATTATACAAACAATTACCGATTTATTTGACATAAATAAAACAGCATTCATTTAGAAAAGCATAAGTTTATTAATTTTTAAAGAAAAGTGAAATTGATGTTAGTAAAAGTCAATATTTAGTTGAGCCATCTTTAGCCGCTGTCAAAGCTTTAATTTTGCGCGGCATGCTATCAATGCAGGACTGTACTGCATTTGAGGATGATGATTCTACACATAAATAATCTTTGCTAGGAGCTGGACTGGATTTTTAACATATGGCACAGTGTTGCCATATGTTAAAAATAAATACAAATATGTAGTCTACAACAATTCTTTTAAATAAAAATCAATAATATTTTACTTTAAAAATACCATTATTGCATAAAAACTTTTAAGAAACATAAAATTACTAAAAAAAATACAGTGCGTCTAATTAATAATTTGTCCAGGGACTGTATAGTGGTTAAAAGGAATAGTGTGTCAACCACTACTGTTCTGTGCCTCCTGGCCATAGCCTGGAAGACAAGAGGGTGCAGTAGCATTCCCGGTTGTTGTTGTTGTTGTTGTCGTGTCCATGTTGTGTGCAAAAACTAGATGGATCCGAAGCTGTCGTAGACAGCTTTCGCTATTTCTTCTGCATCTTCGGAGAGAATTAAAATTTCTGGTTCTTCAAAGCCAATCCTGAAGAGCTTGGCTTGAATTGCTGTGCAGCCAAATATATGCTGCGGGGACAGTTTGACACCAGGACAGTTTGTGCAGTTTGTGGAGAAGCTTCTTTGTCCTTCCGTTGAGATTTTCATTCCTTTTAAATGTTTTGTTCGTAGTCTGGCTATTATTGAAGATATTGTACGGTTACAATTTAGAGCAGGGATGGAATATTTAAAATTATTTTTGATAAGTCTACGGCTGGCAACTGCATTGGCGTCAACGAGAGTTATGAGGTTAGATGATTGGGGGCAAGCTCTTGATTCTTTGGCAAGCTCATCGGCTTTTTCCCGGTAAGGCATCTATATGTGTGTTGTCCCGAGTACAAGCGGAGAACGTATTCGTTAAAACTATGGTTCCGAAAGTCCTGTGGGATGTCAAAGCGCTGTTACCATGGGTGTAGGTTGTGTGGACAAAAATGCTCCTCTCTGCCAGGCGACGTGCCTAAATTAAGGAGGTGGCGACAGAGTGGAAGCCAATCACTATATTGTTCTGCCGGGTGCAAAAGGCTAATCAAAGCGAGATAGATTTAGAGATGGATTAGCGATGGAGAACCAGAATTGGTTACTATTGTTCTGCCGGGTGCAAAAGGCTAATCAAAGCGAGATAGATTTAGAGATGGATTAGCGATGGAGAACCAGAATTGGTTACTATTGTTCTGCCGGGTGCAAAAGGCTAATCAAAGCGAGATAGATTTAGAGATGGATTAGCCATGGAGAACCAGAATTGGTTACTATTGTTCTGCCGGGTGCAAAAGGCTAATCAAAGCGAGATAGATTTAGAGATGGATAAGCGATGGAGAACCAGAATTGGTTCAACCGTAAAACCTCTTTTTGGCTTTAGTTACATCGACAAAAATTGCCTTTTAGGCTGAACCAGTTTAACCGAAAAACTGGTTTATTTTTAAAACAAAACTAAACACCCCTTAAATTTTTTTGCACTACTACATTTAAGGGATGTCCATTTTTGTCTAAGGCTTGAAGATTTAAAGAAAAAAAAATGGGCAGAATGGAAGCTACAACTTATATTGAAGTGGTATTGTGCAACTATGGCAGATTTGTAACAGACATTTTATATATTCTTACAGGCTTCATATTCATCAAACCTAATTTCAAATTTATGTAGTTTATCGCCTGGATGGATGGATGATTAGGTTTTATGGCGAGGTTAACCGTACACAAGGGCATCTAAGGCCATATTGCGCCAAACTCTAGGTGATTTTAAAAGATTAAAATGGAACATAAAAATGACACAGAACCTTTAAGAACTAAATAAATCACTAGGTTTAGTTTCGCTCTGTATATCGGTTATCTGTATATCGGCCCTGTATATCGGTATCTGTTTATCGCTCTGTATCTACACTCTTAAAACAAAAGAGTGAAATTCACTCCTATAGGAGAAGTGCATTTTCGGCACCGGAAAGGAGTGGAAATTAAAACTCAGACTGAGTTAAAATCGCTCGTTTTAAGAGTTTAGGACGCAGATTGTTTTCTTTTATTTCTTTTACCCACTCCGAAAAAGAGTGAAATTCACTCCTATAAGAGAAGTGCATTTTCGGCACGGAAAGGAGTGGAAATTAACTCAGACTGAGTTAAAACCGCTCGTTTGTTTCAAGAGTGTAAATCGTTTTTCCTGAGAAAAACAAACTTGTCACATGAGACAGCGAAAAAATAAATAACGTTTTATGCTTCGTGTTTTAGCCGGATGTGAAAGAGGAGTTGCTGCAACACATGAGCCCGCAACATCCTGCTTGCGTTTCTTGGCAGGAATCCCAGAGACTTATATGGGTAGGGTAGGGTTGGTATACATATATATTCCGGCTTGTGTGCTTCATCAGAGACCCGCTTATAAACCTTCGTCAAGTAAGACAGACATATAAAGAATTTTTACTGACACAGAGAGAGAAATTACACCCAGGGCGAAGGCGGGAATCGAACCTGCACCCGGTACAGTGCGCAGACTGTTAGCGTAGGCAGCTATCTTAAACACTCGGCCACCCGGGCCCCCTGCTTGCGTTTCTTGGCACAGACTTATATGGACGCTCGTTCATTCACCCCTTAACGCAACTCAACCTTCATTTTTAGCTTCCACACTACGTTTATAACGTAAAAAGTGGAAGGTTTTATAATCGTTCTGTCCGTCTGTCTGTCTGTCCGTCCGTCACCCACTTTCACAGAAAGAACCACAAGTCCCACAGACAAGTGGGACATGTCATTGTGAAGCAAAAAATCAGATTAGGCTACATTCCAAATTTCATTAAAAAATTTAAATTAGAAGTTTATTTAAAATTTAAATAACTAATTTTTTTAAAATCTACATTGAAATAACATGCAAATTCCATTTTTATTCATATTTTCAATGTTGCCATCCACAAGTCCCACAGACAAGTAGGATACGCCATTTTGAAGCAAAAAATCAGATTAGGCTACATTCCAATATTCGAACCCATTTCAAAAAGTGGGAAGGTCGGGACCTGTAAGTCAGCTACATTTATCACATAAAAAATCCGCTTGTAAAAATATTCAATACAGCCGGAGAAATGTGGCAGAGAAAATAGTTTTTCGCCATAGGATTAACACTGAGGCACTTTGCTTTGGGGACCTCCGGTCCAGCGCGCCCATTCCCCCTTAATTACGACTTCGCGGAGCTATACACAGGGTTGTCAGAATTGAAATAACAGTTGCTCGAAAATTCTATTTCAGAGAATTCATAAATAGAATTCCATACTCATGTTTGAAGCAGATTTATTTTTGTTCATCAATAATACTTAGCATGATTTGAAAGAGTAGAGGAGAGCGAGGCTAAACCGTACACCCATTTTTTGACCTAGATTTCAAGCTAGACGATCCCGTCAAGTGCTATAATGTAGAGGCACAGATCGCTCAAGTTTACAGTATAGATATCGTTTCGCTATGCGTATGAGTATCAGTATCTCAGTAAAAAAAAACTGTTTTTACTAGTTTTCTTATAACTTTCGTCCAGTACTAAATAAAAGGTAAGATAAGATTCTTTTCTTGTATGCTAGTAAATGTTATGATCATAATAAACTACTTCTCTTAAGCTCTCTTTTGGTTGTTAGCGATGATTGGTTTTAAGTGATAGAATTTAAGGTTATTTTAATATATTGAAGCGAGGTACAGATTGGGACTTAACCGTACAGAAGTGTACGGTTTAGCCCCAAATGGTTTTCTATGGCAACATACCTGCATCGATTGTAACTTACGCGGAAAGTAGGCCTAACAAAAATGTTAAAGTTTGATATTTTTTTAACAATTTTTTCAAAGCCCCATAATAAAGCACAACTGGAAGAGTCAGCTAAAGTAAAAGACCTGCAGGAAAAAATTCAACAACTGCAGGGAAAGATAAAAGCTGAAAAGGGGTAGGGCAGAAAAATTCAAAACAAATGAACTTGGGACTCAGAAGTAAAATCAAAGCGAATCCTAAACCCAAGAAAACAATTTCTAAAATAACATTATCTAAATTTCTAAAATCTTCTAAAATTTTACAATTGTAATACAGTTTTTTAGTTACGACCTTTATTAGTAATAAAAAGTTTTTTTACAGGAATCTATTGCATTACAATCATTACTTACCTAAACAGATGATTTTTAAACTGTACGGTTTAGCCCCGACCCCCGGGGCTAAACCGTACAAGGTAACTTTTTTTTAATCATCACTTTTTATACATAAAAAGTGGAATAGTTCCAAAAAGTTTATGTAGGATTAGTAGTCGAATAATCAAATTATATATTAGTTGTGTTCATATAACCTTTACTTTGTAATTTGCTATATGTATCGACGAATCTCCCTTAAGTGTACGGTTTAGCCCCGCTCTCCCCTACGTGTACGGTTTAGCCCCGCTCTCCCCTACATTCTATTTCAAATTTAGAGGTTATTAAATTTCGAAGTAAACCTTTGGTATTTTAGAACATGAAAAAGGGTTAGTTTTTTTTTCATTGTAACGAATTGGTTCTAAAAACATGATATTCTTCTGCTTCACATCAGATCACAGATCAGAGATCAGATCACAGATCAGAGATCAGATCACAAGACAATTTTCTGTAGCTATCGTGGTCAGGGCCGGATTTCTAAATTGGCTAAGTAGGCTGTAGCCTAGAGCGGCAAAGTTTTGGGGGTGGCAAATTTTACGAAAATTAGAGCCATTCGGCATAAAAAAAATTATTATATAGATACTAATATTTTTAAGATAGAAAACTAATAATTTAAATTAACGCATAAATCGTAAACGTGCATATAGTACTAATATTTAGTTGTAAACATGATAGCTGCGAGGGCAATGGCACCCTCTCCCCCCGAATTTGGAAGTTGTAAGAAAAATAGTAAAATGGTTTAAAAAATTATTTCGCTTTCGATTTAGAGTAAAGGTACATAGAAGATTCTAATATGTAAAAAGAAAAAAAGTCAAGAAAACTATATCTGGCGAAAAATCGATCGTAGCCTACAAGCGGCAAGTCTTTAAATCCGGCCCTGATCGTGGCAATCAACGTGTTAACCCCCCGATCGTTAGTCCCGGTTTTTTTTCCGTATTTTGTGCAAGTGTTTTTCTTACAATAACCTTAAATTTTAAAATTTTACAATTATTAAATTTTTATTCACAATGTACTTTTTTCATTTGGAAATGTTTTTAAGATCATCTCTTCCAAAATAAATGCAATTTTAATTTAAACAAATGTGTTATTTGAAATAAATTTAATTTAATATTTATGCAGTGAAATCAACCATACATACACTGAAGAGCTAAAATAACTGGTATAGACATACATCTGCGAATAAAGGTGTATAAAACCAATCGAAGTTCGTCGCTATGTTCCGCAGCGTCTATATGTGCTGCTATCATACAGGTTATGAAAATTGAAGGGATTTTAAAAGTATCGTGGTTGAAAAATTGAATTCCATATCCATGTATCTCCGAGGTGGAGATGAATTTTGGATTTTCACTTACGACAATTTCACGAGTGTACCATGACTATCGATAATCCAGTAGAACATCAAATCTACGACATAGCTTATTGACCTTAAAAATATCGTGCAAAGCCGGGTCCATTGACAACTGATCATTAAATGTGATAAACGTCTATGTCGATTCTATGTCGTACAAGTGTCGACTTGTTAACCATTTAATGAATATTCACCGATATGGGCTTCTGGAGCCGTATATAGCACGTATCCGCAATATATCATGTTTAATGATTTTCGTCCGTCGTCGATGATCCGTTTTTGCATGATCTTTTTTAGGCCGCAGCTGTTTTAATGTTTTACTGGATTATCGATATTCATGGTACACTCGTGAAATTGTCGTAAGTGAAAATCCCAAATTGATCTCCACCTTGGAGATGCATGGATATGGAATTCCATTTCTCAACCCCCGATACTTTCAAAATCTCTTCAATTTTCACAACCTGTCATGATAGCAGCACATAGACGCTGCTGAACATAGCGACGAACTTCGATTGGTTTTATACACTTTTATTCGCAGATGTATGCCTATACCAGTTATTTTGGCTCTTCAGTGTATTTGCCCATTTCCATGCCGTTTCGGAAGAGTATTTAACGAATATTATGAATATTATGACTTAAAGGGGGTTACAAGAACTTTAAAAATTATAAATTAGTCGAACATATCTGAAAGCTTAATAATCAAAGAATATAAGTACATTCATAATTTTTTTTTAAATTTTGACGCGTGTTGGTAAACAATTATCAAATGTGGTATTTTTTTCAAATGAATCTCAAAATGTTTTATTTCATAAAAAAATCAGTATTAAAAAAAACTTGTTTTGAAATTTATAATATACATTTTAGTGTTGTACATCTGATATTGTTTTGTGTGTAAGCTAAAACACAAAACTATATCTGGTTAAGTTGAATGCTTTATTTTTAATGCAGTTTTTCGCAGTTTTCATAAAATTTTAAGATAGTGGAGGCTTTAGAGCCCTCATTTGAAAAATTACAGTTCGTTTTTCTGTATGAAGTGAATAAAGAATGCTGGATTTTCAAAGGATTCTAAAGGCTTGTAGTCCCCGTAGACCTCATATTTGCTACCTTTTCCAAACACTTCTTTTAAATCTCTAGTGAAGTCTTTTAGCTGGAGTGGGAAGTTTATGAACCTGAATTTCCTAAAATAAAAAATATTTATGTTAGGCACACGCGGTTCAAACTGCAACACACAGAATGAGTACAGTCCGGCTGTCACTTCTTAGCATCCCAAATATTTTTATTGTGGAACAGTCTACTTTGTAAAAAAGTAAAGGAGGCGTGGTTGCCAATCCCATGGTGTTTGGCGAGCCTGGGGTATTGTTGGGTTTGTTTGGTTGGAAATAATGTGTCACACTAAAACTACACATAAGTTATTAGTGAAGAAAGGATTATAATTATTTGCTGATGGTCGTCATCCATTGCACCTGCATTTCTTTTCTATCTTGACTTGATCTTCACTATATTTGCATCTGTTGTATATATTATTTACCATATTCAGTATCATTTTGGCGAACGCTATAAGATAAAATATAGCTATGCAATAATAGTGAACTTATTCAAGTTCGAACTTCCCTTTAGTTGAAAAACTAAAATAAAACCCTTCAAACCTTAAAGAAATATGCACCTGCAAAAGTAATGAATCGCCAAATATAGTAACTCTGGCTTTAACGAAAATCTTCCTAACCCCTTTTTGTTTTACGAGTGATAGTTTGGACTCGTTTTAAACACACGTCATAGATGCTAAGAAGTGATGGGAGGACTATACAAACCTTCGTCAAGTAAGACAGACACAGACAGATTTTTTAATGTCGCCCTTAACGGTTGCGTTGGGTGCCTGCTCAAGTGTCGGCTCGTCCCTTGACTGTGGTTCTAAAATATGACGCCCGTCGCCTATAGCCCTCGTGTAGGTCTAATGCGACGATAATTCAAACTAAAACTAAAAAAAACAACAGATTTTTTACTAACACAGAGCGAGAAAGTACACCAGGGTGAAGGTGGAAATCGAACCAAACCCGGTACAGTGCGCAGACTGTTATCGTAATGGGCTGTGATAAAACCCACTAGGCCACCCGGGCTCCCCGAGATTGTTTATGGTTGGTTGGTTGGTTGTTAGACATATATATTCAGGTTTGTCGTAAGGTAAGGTAAGGTAATCGTTTCCGGCTGCCTATTTCTAGCCTCCTTCAGGAGCTTTAACACAGCCAATAACGCCTCGTATTTTAGAACCCTGGTCAAGTGACGAGGTCGACACCTGAGCGGGCACCCAACGGAACTTCGAGCGACATCGTACGCTAACGCCGTCGGGACTTTGGACTCCACAGATTTAATGAGAACGTCTGTCCCTGTGTACTCGGGCCCATCCGTGATGAGGATTTTCTACTATTTCCAGCACAGATCCGATTTATAGGATGACTGGCAGTAAGTGGGATTCGAACCTCCGCACTCCTGAGAAGGTTGAACCTCTAGGCTGATGCCTTAACCACTCGGCCACGGACGGGCCCAGGTTTGTGTGCTTGATTGTTTATTGAGGTTGTGTGTTGGTGATATTTGTTACTGAACCACCAAATATGCCATCAAATTGAAAAAAAAAATTGGGTTTGGCTGGTTTACTCGTACTAAGGCTACACATAAGCGTATTGACGAAGGGTTGGTAGACATATATATTCGGGTTTGTGTGCTTGGCCAGAGACCCGCTTATAAACCTTCGTCAAGTAAGACAGACACAACAGACAACACACACACATAAGTGGATCCATCTAATTTTTAGAGACAGAGGCCAACTAGAGGAGACGAAGGGTTGAATTCGTTGTGAGATTGGTTCCGCTGAAATTTGAATTACCATTTCTCTAAAATTTCCCAAGAGTATTTGCCGATGACTTCGTAATTTAAAACCCCCATATTCTTTTTTCAAATATAGACACACTAAATTACATATTATTTAGTATTGTAAACCAACTATAAAAATGCTAATCAAATTTAATATTTTTAGAAAACGGTGGTTTAAAATTACGAGGACATCTGCCAAAAGCTTTTGAGATATTCTAGAAAGAGGATAATTTAAACAAACCCAACAAAAAAAACTAGAACATATTCCTACGTCATTAAATTTATGTGCTGTACAAGTACGAGTTTTCCAGCCACAACCAAATGTGTGTCCAAAAAGTTAACTACTTACAACTACTTGCAACAAATACAGAAAGAGCACCACGTCGATAAATTCCCATGGTACAAGAGGCCCGGATGGCCTAGTGGTTTGGATCGCAGACCATTACGCTAGCAGTCTGCGCGCTGTAACGGATGCGGGATTACCGCCTTCGCCCCTGGGTGTACCTTCTCTCTCTCTGTGTGTCAGTAAAAATTCTGGCTGTGTCTGTCTTTCTTGACGAAAGTTTATAAGTGGGTATCTGATCAAGCACACTAACCGGAATATATGTACCAACCAACCTCTTGGAACAATGTTGTTTTTGTGTATATTTATGTATAAAATATTGTTTGTTTGAAGAATGTTTGTCTTAAATAGCCAGTTCTCAAAAGTCCTAAACTCAAAAAAGTGTGCATCCTTTTGAAAATTCATCTTTTGTAATGTAATCGTTTCCGGCTGCCTATTTCTAGCCTCCATTAGGAGCTTTCAATTCATCTTTTAATAAACACAATCCCACTTTTACGGTAAGTCCTATACTATTCTAGTTTTGAAAATTATTTTTGATTTCATAGGGTACTTAAAACACGTTTTGCTAAATTTCTGTGTCGTTTTTTAATAGCTTAAAACACTAAAGTTTTTTTAATTTCTAATTTTATTATTCATTACAGTGTTTATTAATTTAAATGTAACCTTTAATTAAAAACCCAAAATATTTTAATATTTTGAGAATTGAAAACAAAAACAAATTTGATCTATTTTTATGTTATTAATTGATATCATTACTATATAGATAACCATTGTAGGATCGAATTTCAATTAAGCTATGCATTCGGTGCGATGAAAACTCACTCAAGTTCAGCTGTGATCTCACAATTACGATGAAGTGATTTTCTATAAAACTAGTTTAAATGCAATTCTAATTATTTGGTTGTCCAGGTCTGAAACTCGATTCAGTTTGGTCTTTGTTGTATCCAAACTTAAACCAAGTCCCACAAACGCACGTCTTCAATTTATTACTTGTGTAAAATCCTGAATCTGCACTGCTCAAAACAATTAGGGGAACGCATGGTTCGCCCTTTCAACCCCAATGATTCAATTTGGAATCATCAGCTTGCGATTTTTTTTCTCACTAAGTTGAGCTCGCACTTATTTATCGTTAGATGGAATAATCATGTCTTTTGAAGAATTAAATAATGTTGATTTTAATTTATTGAAAATGTATGAAAAACAGGGTAAAAAAAACACTCCCAAAACATTTTATGAAATAAATTGACCCTAAATTCTTCACGCTTGCATTCTTTGATGTTTAAAAATTGATTTTAACTTTTTTTAACAAATAAAATTTTGAAAAAATTATTGTTATAATTAATTCAGAAGTTACCATTTCATTCTGGATGCATAATGATTTCTATTTCACAAGTTTTAGATTTTTAGAACAAAAATAAGTTGGAACTGAAAGGGTGGTAACAAAAGTACGCAAAGTGCTCCCCTAATTGTTTTGAGCAGTGTAGTTTACTTACTTTTTATGAGAGGTTCCATTTTCTTTTGTGTAATTTGACAAATCAGTTTCTTTGTCGCTTGAAACGCCAACACATACGTCACGTATTATGAGTTTCGATGTATTTTCTACAGTGTTATCATTGAAAATTTTCCCCTGTATGAAAACAAAATCAAGTCGGATGTATTCAGAAAAATATAACAAAGAAGTCAATGAATATTGTCGTTAAAACATCTTGAAGCAGTATATTTTAATTGAAGAACAAAGTACCACATTTAAATAAAATGCTTTAATTCTGTTGTTTAAATTTTAGAATTATATATTTCAAATAGTTTAATGTTTTGGAATGTTGTATTATTGGAATGTTGTTGTCTAATGTCATGACAATTCCTCCAATGGATTAACTATTTATCTACTAACGGTACTTATAAGTACTGCTTAAAAAGCCGCTGTTTCACTTTTCATTGTTCAATTTGGAGAAACAGGAAAAGATGGAACTTTTTGATTGACATGTTCGGTTTTAGGACACTAAAGTCTAAACAGGTAAAGTAAATTAAAGCTTTTACTTTAGTTATATTGTGCCAACTCGTGATGCCCAGGCGGTACTTTTAAGTACCACTTAAATGGACAACATACACTCTTAAAACAAACGAGCGGTTTTAACTCAGTCTGAGTTAATTTCCGCTCCTTTCTAGTGCCGAAAATGCACTTCCCCTATAGGAGTGGATTTCACTCTTTTTGCGGAGTGGGTAAAATAAATCAAAGAAAACAATCTACGTCCTACACTCTTAAAACGAGCGTTTTTAACTCGGTCTGAGTTAATTTCCACTCCTTTCCGGTGCCGAAAATGCACTTCCCCTATAGGAGTGGATTTCACTCTTTTGTTTTAAGAGTGTACTACCTAAAGAGCCTTTGTTTCACTTTTCATTGTTCAATTTAGAGAAACGGGAAAAGATGGAACTTTTTGATTGACATGTTCGGTTTTAGGACACTAAAGTCTAAACAGTTAAAGTAAATTAAAGCTTTTACTTTAGTTATATTGTGCCAACTCGTGATGCCCCGGCGGTACTTTTAAGTACCACTTAAATGGACAACATAAGGTGGATTTCATGTCCCAACTATATTCAACCGTTTTATATTTTAATTAAACTACACTGTTAAAATTTTTGTGCTTGGTTTCACCCCTGATATTGGTTCCTAGTAGCTGCAACGGCTGTGTGGTGAAATGTTTCACCATTTTTTCGGTGTTTGGTTGAACCATTTTTCTGGATTTGGAAACAAAAACCTGAGAAATGGTTCAACCGAATACCAAAAATATGGGTTAACGCTTCACCACACAGCCGTTGCAGCTTCTAGGAACCATATTTTTGGTGAAACAAAGTGCCTAATTTTGAACAGTGTAACGTTAAAATATTCAAAAACAAATAATTAAAATTTAAACTTAATTCGGTACATAAAGGGTTGATCAGGTCGGCCTGAAGATAAATCCAGAAACTCACATTGAAGTATATGTTGGTCTTTGGCCAGCATCCGCTCACTAGTATGGCGCCGTAGTTCCTGTGGTCAATGATGAGCCATCCTCCAGGCTTGAGCATATAGTGGAAGTTTTGTATAGCCAACTGGATGTCACCCATGTCCAGCAGATATGTGATTGAGTTCCCAATGCAAATGATGGCATCGAAACCTTTATCTGGTTTGGCGAGTTTTTGAGGAAGTGTTAGCCAATCGGCTTTTTGGATTACTGAAAGCAAATGTGTGATTAGCATAACGACAAAAACTGTTTTGATGCATTTTTAGCTGTCAAATGTTTTTTGCCTACTTTCTTTTTTTAACTCAAAAGAATTAAAAAAATGTATTGGCATGTTTTTAAAAGTACGTATTGGCACTTTGAAGAAGTCCGTCTGCCTGTACGTCCGTACCCCTTCCAATTTGATAGCGCTTATTGTTCAAATAGTTAGCATTCGACTTTGTTATAGGAAACTGGTTAAAAAAAAAGCAAGCCATTATCTTGGAAAAAATGTCTTGTTTAAATACCGATAAAAGTTAATATTTTAGTTATGGAAAAATTTTAAAACCAAAAAAAAAATTTAATTTCCATTTGCATGAAAATTAAAGGCTTAAAAAATTAGTCTGATTAAGCTATTTCTTTTCGTTCACATTTTCATAATATCGAGAAGAGATTCTGAGTTGAGTCGGATCATTCGGTGCCTTTCATACCTAATTTATCCGCTCCATCGGTAATCGGCTTATGGAAATGAAATATAATCCACCCATCGACAGATTTATTTTTTAAAAATGTGGTTACTGGCAAAAAGTGCCATCGGTTGAGCCCTTTTATATTATTACTATCTTATTTTTTCAGGAAGAGCCTCTACTCACTCATATGCAATCGGCCAGTAATTTAATGATTAATGTCATTGTGGTAAGTTAATAACTTTTTTATTGACTTAAGTAATTTTATTTGGGCTGAGCATTCTTTTTTACTTAAGGGGACTGGGTAGGAAAATGAAAAAATCATTTTGTTTTTGCCTAAAATTCATGAAATTTTTTTGCAGTTAAATAACAATAATTTTAAAGACTACACAAATTTCAAAAATTTACAAACACTATTTTTTCAGAAATTTAATTTTTAGTGGAAAAATTAACGTTTTATTGGACATTTTTAAAATGCTCCTTGCGATTCAACTTTTGTCTAATCTGGTTAATACTTTTTATACAAACAGTTTGAATACAACTTAATAAAATTGGGTATGGATTTTGCATTCGACTTTTTTGGTTAATGTTTTAAAAATAAAACTTGCTGTGACGGCAAAAAAAGGGCATTTTTCAACTACATGAATTACAAAACTTGCATATAAACAATACATAATTATCAGATCTTAAAATCCATGCACAATTTTCTTTTAAACATTACAATAATTAATTACTCCAAGTTTAAAAAAAAACACAATTTTTTTAATCGTAAGGGACCAATTGAACATAATAAAAATATCAAAATATACATGCTGAGTAAAAGGCTGTTTAAGATAAAGTCCGAGACTGAATAACATACGAATTTCACTTGGCACGTTTACAAAAATTGAAACTGTGATTTAAAATATGCTCAGATTGTTTAAAGTATGCTATGTATGGAAAGCTAAAAGTAAAAGCTGGTTTTCCACACTAAAATAAAAAAAAAATCGATATTTGTAAAATGTTTGCCTACCCGGTCCCCTTAATGACAGAAATTCATTTTTAAAGTCGATGTTTGTTGTCATAATTGACATGATTTTTACAGATTCAACAAATTTACTTTTCTATAGCAATTATCAATTAACAAAACTAAAAGACATATGCAAAACTTTAAACTTATTTTTTTTCACCGATAAAAAATTAAGGGTTAAATTTATGCCTGTCTTACATTAAAAATAAATTCACCCGCATTTTATTTGTAGTACCAAGTATAGCATTGTATACTAATTAGAAGGTGTATTTTACAGTATGCAGTTTAGTTTTTTTTCAACTATCTGATATTGCAAAATTTACCTTCATATATCTATTATTTTTGCTATATTTTTCCCAAATAAAAATAACCTAACTAAAAATTAATTATGGGTATTTAAGGTCCAACAGGTTTTTTCAATTATTATATAATTGATATTGAAAAACAAATTTGCTTGCAAAGTCGATAACAAAGGATTTATAACTATTTAGCTGCAAAAACAGCAAAACTTTCCAAAAGTATGTGGTTAAAATTTTTAATTACATAAAAAATATATTTTTACACATTTTTCATACCAGCGCATGTACGTTTTTTAATGTTAATAATTTGCCGCATTTGTGAATTTTAAGAATTCCAATGTGGCCGAGGACTTTTTGTTAGAACGGGTTGCAAAACGCTTCTTGGGATTTTTGAAGGTTTTTTTTATGGAAAGTATATCTTGGAAATTTCTTAAGCAAATACCAGTTTTGGCAACAAAAAGTTTGTTATTTAAAAAAATTTTGAAGATGCTTTAGTTACCATAAAAAAGTGTAAAATAAATTATTTGGCCTCAGAACTTTGATATTTTGGCCTTTGAACTTTTTTACAGATTAAACGTAAGTTAAGTTACAGTGATTAGGTTTAACCACTTTCAGTTTTCCTTTCAAATTTGTAAGAGAGGATTACGTACTATCTATTTAGAAAAACGTGTACTTTCGTCTTTCAATTTAAGATATTATTTCTGAGAAAATAATAAACAATTCACTCGTTACTTTTAAAAAAATTTGAATTCGTGAAAGTTGAAGTTTGAAAGTTGAAATTTCAACATCCAAGTAAACATCAACATACAGTCCCTGGACAAATTATTAGACGCACTGTATTTTTTTTAGTAATTTTATGTTTCTTAAGGGTTTTTATGCAATAATGGTATATTTAAACTACAATATTATTGATTTTTATTTAAAAGAATTGTTGTAGACGACATATTTGTATTTATTACGATAATTATGATTAATTATTATTAAGATTAATTTATATTAATTATTTATTATAAGATTATTTATGTGTGGAATCATCCTCCTCAAATACAGGAGACAGTACAGTCTTGCATTGATAGCATGCCGCGCAGAATTAAAGCTTTGATAGCGGCTAATGGTGGCTAAACTAAATATTGACTTTTACTAACATTAATTTCACTTTTCTTTAAAACTTATTAAACTTGTGCTTTTCTAAAGTAATGCTGTTTTATTTATGTCAAATAAAAAGTTAATTGATTGGATAATATAAAAATAAAAAACAAATCAATTTAAAATAATAAAACAGTAAAATATCACCCGGTAATTAATATTTTACATGAAATCTTACAGTGCGTCTTATAATTTGTCCAGGGACTGTAGGTTAAGAAAAGTTTTTACTCACCCCATTCGTTAAAAGCCCTTTCTTCTCTCCTTTTCCATCGTTTTTTCAACGTTAATTTAACCATGTTATCACTGCTATCCACACTTGTAACTTTGAACCCGTTTTCCAGTAGCATTATGGAATCAATGCTGCTTAAATAAATGAGTATTATTTTTTTTAAACAAATAACTTTGGTATGGATATAACAAAAAACTTTTTAATATTTTTTAAAATTATAGTAAACATTGTATTGTCAAAAATATATGTGATATATCGTACAAATCTTTATAAAGTTATAATATTAACCACACAAATCTCTATAATATTCTAATATTCGGTTCTTTCTTAATAACTCTCATTTAATTTCTTGCCGATCCATCGAACAGTTCCCACGTTTCAATAGGTGTCAATATATTCTTTCCCACAGAAATTGCAGACGCAGCAGACTTTGTTTTGACTTCTCGAGGACGCTCATTCATTCAACCCCCAACCCTCATTACAACTATCTTCAATTTTAGCTTCCACACTACGTTTATAACGTAAAAAAGTTATTATAATCATTCAGTCCGTCAGTCTGTCTGTCCATCTGTCCGTCTGTCCGTCACCTACTTTCATAGCCAAAATTACAAATGCTACGGACAAGTGTGATACGCCTAAAAATTCAGCGCATCGAAATTAGAATACATTGAAAATTTCAGGAAATAATTCGAATTCGAAGTACTTCAATTATTTAAAAACATGCAAAAGTTAATGCTCATTTAAAAAGCATAGGAAGTCATTTTTATTAGAATTTAATCACCATTGCCATTCGCAACAATCGCCGAGAAACTTTATAATTCTTTTAGACACAAAATTAAATAAATATATTTTTGCGACATCGATCAGTTTGAAATGACGTCAAATATATTTCACTACGAGATTCTTTGATGTTGATATGAAATTTTCATTCTATTTAAAAGCGAGGAATATTACGCATTTATTCTTTGAAATATAAATTAATTTTTCAAACGATAAGTAATAATTATTGAATTTTCGAAATAAAATAAATGAAACTAGCCAAATTTAGCATGTAAAATGTTTAATATAGAAATAATGCTGTGTTTGGCGCCTTTTTACCTGTTGAGCACACATGTTGTGTGGAAGCGGGTTAAGTGACAGATTCTGTTACAAACATACTTGTTACTTATTAATTAGTTTTCCCCAATAATAATGGGGCCCGGATGGCCGAGTGGTTTGGACCATTACGCTAGCAGTCTGCGCGCTGTAACGGGTGCGGGCCGCCTTCGCCCTGGGTGTATATTCCTTTCTCTGTGACATTAAAAATTCTTTCTGTGTCTGTCTTACTTGACGAAGGCTTATAAGCGGGTCTCTGATCAAGCAAACAAGCCGGAATATATATGTACCTACCCTATACCCTATTGTACCAAGTTAAATCCGGCGAGTTTTTAGGCTGGTTGTTTGATTGAATTAACATCGCACTATATCGCGGCCTACTCAACTCTAGGCGAAGAGCTTTCCCAAAAGCTCGGGGATGGAAATTTTGACGTTGTTCGAAGATGAAACAACCTGTCTCGAAACCTGTTCGGAACTACTCGTTCATGGCTGACCACAATTTTAGGGTTCCGAATGCGTCCGAACTGGTTTCTCGATCTTCGGCACTGGGAACAGTGATGTAAAAATTTCCGTCTACGCTCATGTTTGGGAGAGCTTCTCTGGCCTTGTTATTGAAGTTGGCCGTGACTAGATACAAATTTGGCCATGATTTGGGTGATTGAATTGACGTCGCACTACATTCACAGTTGACCTCCGGTCTGCTTGAGCCAAACCTTACCCAGTTCCACAAGCCGCGTCCATATATATATGACGCGAGTTCTTCTTTTTCAAAAACTCGACAAGAAACTCTGCATAGTTCGCCAATCGATGATCAACATCGCCAATATAGTTGTCCCAGCCGTCCGCAACTATTGCATCAGCTTGTGCATCCATCGAAAATCTAAACCTACTTCTGAAGTTTATAAATGATGCATCAATAACTTAAAAAAGGACCTTCTATCAAATAAAAAAAATTCTTGAAGTTTATTTCACCTCCAGCAGTGTGGAATATTCTTTTTAGGCTAACACAAACAAATAAATGACGCATCTAAAATTGAAAAAGTGGCTTTTATAAAAGATGAAAAATTTTATTGAACCGTATTATATGTGTACTGCTAGAACTATCTCACTAGCAGCAATAAATCCGGAGTTCCCAACTATGCAATTCGATAGAAGTATTGACTCATGAGCGCAATAGTAAAAAACAACATAAGTGGCAATAAATCTATTGCTAGATTGACAATTGATAACTATGTCCTTCGATATTATTCTTATGAGCGTTCATCAATCACCTATTTAGCCAAAAGCAGCTCCGCAGAAAAGTATCATTAATTTATCATTATTAATTTAAATAATATTTTTTTGTTCGAAGTGAATACGCGCTAATGAGTAAATACAGGCTGGTTATAAAATAACGCTCGCTATTCGGAGAGGTCTGTAGCTGGAATGAATAATCCGAATGCAGCAAACATCGAGACACTTACTAATCAAGAAAGGGGGAAAAGAATGGAATCATAAAAAAGTAACTCGTCTCTTGACCAGGGTTCTAAATTACGAGGCATAGCCAATTATGGTCGATTACGGCCAACACAGCCAATTACGCCTCGTAATTTAGAATCCTGGTCAAGAGACGAGTTACTTTTTTATGATTCCATTCTCTTCCCCCTTCTTGATTAGTACGTGTCTCGATGTTTGCTGCATTCGGATTATTCATTCCAGCTACAGACCTCTCCGCATAGCGAGCGTTATTTTATAACCACCCGGTATATAAATGAACTGGAGCAGCCAAGCAAACGGTGATGTCACAGATACGTCGACCGTTGTCTTAAACCCACAAAAAAAGGGTTGATGAATCGTCAAAATTAGCCAAAAGCAGCTCCGCAGAAAAGATCATTAATTTAAATAATTTGTTGTTCAAAGTGTATACGTGCTAATTCGTAAATATATAAATGATCTGGAGCAGCCAGCAATACAGTGATGCCACAGATACATCAACCGTGGTCTTGTGTCCGACGAATAATACCCCGTATGGAGGGAGTGCACGTTAAATATCCTTCAAAGTCCTAACGCTGCGTACGATGTCGCCCTTAACGGTTGCGTTGGGTGCCTACTCAGGTGTCGGCTTGTCACTTGACTGTGGTTCTAAAATACGACGCCCGTCGCCAATATCCCTCGTGTAGCTGAAGTGCGACGATAATTCAAACTAAACTGAACCTACTCGGGTGTCGGCTCGTCACTTGGCTGTGGTTCTAAAATACGACGCCCGTCGCCAATTGCCCTCGTGTAGCTCTAGTGCGACGATAATTCAAAGTAAACTAAATCAACCGTGGTCTTGAATGCTGCAAAAAAAACACGTGGCAGTTTAATTTATATAAACTTGAACAGTCACTTCTTCAGTGACGTCCCAGTTAAGACAAGCATGATCGTCTTTCCCACAGACAAACCACACTCCACCCTGTTCGAATTATCCATTAACTCATTAACGACAATTGGCTGGGAATATTACTATGCTAAAATAAACTGTTTGTTTAATTCTTTCGAGATGCAACATTCTCTGTATTAGTCCTTCATCGACGAAACTCACATTTGGAATCATAGATATCATAGTTAAAGTATTAGATTAAAAAATATCGTAAAAATAATAGCTGCATTTTGGAATCTTTTTAGTGACTTTAAATCCTTTTCTAGTATGTTTTTGCAACTTTAGAATTCAATGGTATTTTTTCGTAGTATTTTTCTCCTTAAAGTGGCAGCAACACTGGCCATTTTGCCCTCTTAATTATTTGGCCTCTATGGGCGGCCCGTCGTTAGCATTGGAGGTCACGTAATCTGCCAATCTAATACTTTAACTATGATATCTATGCTTGGAATGCAGATCAAATTGAACTGAATCGATTGAATAACACAAAGTTGAAATACGTTAATATCCTGACAGTTTCCATCTGTTTGGGGTATTTTAAAACTAACAAACCGACGGATTTACCAATACATTACAAAAGAAGTAATTTTCAGTTGTATTTTCGTACAATTTTTTTTTGCATAAAACAACGATATTTTGTAATCATCCATTTATCCTCTGCCCTTTACTATAAAAATAAAAATTTGTCTTCTTCTATCCATAGCTATACTTTATGTTGCTATAAGTAAAGGAAAATATATTGGAATTTTTTATTGAATAAACATATAGTTATTTATGCAACTAGTGTGAAAAGTAAGGCTTTTTTAAACGAGTTGAATAAAATATTTCACGAGCGAGGTATGAGTGAGTGAAATAAATTCACAAGTTTAAAAAGTTGTCATACACTATTACACTGTTGTCATACACTATTTTTTATAATAACGTGCAAAAAAAGTATTTATTAGATTGGCATCGAAAATTAACCATGCAAAAAGTAAATTCTCTGTTGAAAAAAAGAAACGAAAACGTTGGTGCTGTTAATGAGACTCTTCCATCATTTCCATCATTTAAAATTTCTTCACTGCGTTTATGGCAAGAGTGATTCATGTGATATGTCATAAAAGTCAGCTTTCATCCAAGCTAGTAATGATTGAAATCTCAAAAAAAAAAATTCGAATTCAATGTAATTTAATTATAAAAAAAATACCAAACTGTAATACCCATCTAAATAACATTAAAAGGCCATTTTTCCGTTCTTGTATATCCCAAATTTCACTAAAAAAGTAAATTAGAAGTATATATAATACATAAATAATGTATAATTTTGTAAAGACGTAAATATACAAATATTAATTTATTCAACAATTGTAAATAGCCGTTCTAAAAAATATAAAGAATAACGATGTTATAAGTTTTACTTCCATTTTTTTAGCATGAACTTTAGTGAACATTTTTTCTTTGAACTGCAAATTAATTTGGCAAACGATAAAGAATATCACGGGAAGTTGCAAAAGAAAAATAATGAAAAAGGGAATTTCTGATGACTAAATGTTGTTTATTACGAAAGCGACAGAGAAACTTTTTTTTTTTGCATAAAATTCGGGTTACTTTTAATTTTTTAAATATTATAAAGTTAAATGATGTTATGATCTGTTTCGTTTTGATTTTCAAACCAAAAAAATGCAACACTATTCTTCGAAGTTAATAAGAATTTACCAACGATAAATACTTTTAAATAAATATGCGAAATAAATTGAAATGATTAATTTTTGGGCTTTAAAAGTATAGAACTTGCTAAAGGCCTTGTTTGGCTATTTTCTTTCTGAAGTGTATAAATTCTACGTGGAAGCGGTTCTAAGTCATATTTACTGTTGGGGTAGGTACATATATATTCCGGCTTGTGTGCTTGATCAGAAACCCGCTTATGAAGCCTTCGTCAAAATAAGACACACAGAAATAATTTTTTACTGTCACAGAGAACGAATGTACACCCAGTTCGAAGGCGGGAATCGAACCAGCTCCCGTTACAGCGCGCAGACTGCTAGCTTAATGGTCCAAACCACTCGGCCATCCGGGCCCCTATTTACCGTTACAAAAGCCTATTTGTTCCAAGCTTAAAATAAATTCCAAAACAACATCGCTGAATAAAATATCATTTTAAAGAGATACCAGCAGGTCTCAGGAGCATATAACATCAAAGTTCAAAGATACATAAATCCTTAACTAACCAGATATAACAGAAATAATAAGTCAAATCTCGATGAATTACACGAAATATATAAGCGAAAAATATTATTCTGCCATTATATATTTTTATTTCAATGAAATAAATATAATAAATGCCACATAAAATCAATAAAAAGAAAATAAAGGCGAAATTACAGCCTGCAAAAAAAATTCTCAGATATTTAGTGCAATGGGTTGAAAGCAAGAGCATTGAAAATTGAATTAAGCCGATTATTTTCAAAGCGGATTTCTTTTATAAAATATCAAAGAAGTTATTCTCTCATTTTTGTTCGTAATAAGAAATATCTTTTTGCATAAGTAGATGTATTAAATTGTGTAAGATATAAGATTTGGATTTAAAGTGGTTTTATTTAACAGCAAGAGCAATATTCGTTAATGCATATTTTGAAATTAAAACGAATGTAGGGTAACGAGTACAGTGATTGGCCCCTCATGCATTATTGAAAATAATAAGATGTTAAAGCCCGAAATAGGTGGGACAAATGTTTTTAAAATTCCCGCCATTAACGTTTGTCATGTTGGCAACAACATTTTGGGCTTTAATTATTTGGGCTCTTATTATTTTCAATAATGATGAAGGGGCCAATCACTGTGAGGGGGGGCCAATCACTGTACTCGTTACCCTATAAATTGTTTTTTTTAATCGTGGTAATTCCTATATTCCTATTATTTGGACGGATTTGTTCATAGGGTACACCCATTTCTTGCGTTTTACAAACACTATTTAAACTTAGTGATTTTTTAGCTTTCGAACTACGTTCTTAACGCACAAAGTCGAAGATTTTTAAGGCTAGGTCCGTCATTTTGTCTGTCTGTCACCACTTTCAGGGATTCCATTTCAAACTACAAATGTTACAGGCAAGTGTGATTCGTCCAAAAATTCCGCACCTCTAAAGTAAAAAACATTGAAAGTCTTATAAATTATTTTTTAATTCGAAGTACTTGAAATCTTTAAAAAATGCAACATTTAAAAAAAAAAAACTTAAGAAGGAAATATTTAACGGAATTAAATCACCATTGCTGATCGTACGAGAAAATTTATTTATGTTAAATCAAAGTTTAGAGCAAATTTATTATTGTAATATTAATTATTTTGGAATAACGTCGTAATGTGTATCACAATGAGATTTTTTGATGTTTTGTATTTTATGTAAAGGAAAATGCACATGGCTTTCTTTTTTTTTTTTACTTTACTAGGGGGCTCCGCCCCCTGCTCGCTATCGCTCGCCAACCCCCGGAATTGCTGCGCAATTCCATTGGCCGCATTGGCTCCGCCCCCTGCTCGCTATGGCTTACCAACCCCCGGTTTCCCATAAGCCGTTCGCGGCCAGCTCGCTGGTGAACGTAACTTTTCTAACCCAACTTTGCACAGGCCTATGCATATTTTGCCATCCAGATCTGTATCTATGGTAAATTATGTCGATCCTTGGCAATATAGTTATATTCAGCCGCAAGCTCGCACCCTTGGATATTTCTGCGCAATCTCATTGGGTCGCAAGCTTGCATTCTTGGATTCTTCCTCTGGTCGCTATCGCTCGCAAACCCACGGGAATTGCTGCGCAATTCCATTGGACCGCTTCGCGGCCGTTATGTTATATTACTTAAAAAATATTAATATTGTATTACTGTTTTCAGTAATTTTTCGCCAACCCCCGTTAATTTCGCAGAATTAACCTTGCCTGTTTTTACTCTTAGGTTCTTTTTAAAAACCCAATGGCTCACTCAAAATTTTTAAGTTGTATGACTTTTTTTAAGTAATAATACCATTGGACGCTTTGCGGCATGCAGGGGGCTACGCCCCTGCTCGCTATCGCTCGCCAAATTAATTTTTTTCAGGTTGTTGGCTGTTCCGAAAGAGAGAAACGAAACCTGTTCGCAACCAGATAAGTATATATAATTGGCCGTGCGCAAATAGGTTTCGTACTTTTCCTTTGAAATTGCTTACATTTCGGACCGGTCGGATTGCATGACGTCTAAAGAGCTTCTGTGACCTTAAAGTTGAGTAGACCATATACAGATACATAAAGACAAAAACACTATCATTTACTTAAACAAAAAATGGTGAAACGTAACACGTAGGGAGATCCTTGCAAAAACGCATCTCACAACGAAAAATAAAACTAAAAAGTACGTCTGTTACAGAACCTGTCACTTAAACCGCTTCCACACAATATTTGTGCTCAACAAAAAACGCACTATTTATACACCTCAGAAAGAAATTCGCCAAACAGGGCCTTCAGCTTATAATTTATTTCTAATTCAAACTTTTAAACGCCAAAATTAGCTATTTTCATTAATCTTCTTTCGCAAATTAATGTTTACTCATTATCACTCTCACTCATTATTACTCTCAGCCCACTCTATTGTGATATTACAACAATCCAAACTGAATCATATCACATAAATAAATATTTTAATGAAATTTGGGATGTAACCTAGCCTGATTTTTGCTTTAAAACGATGTATCCTACTCGTTTGTGCGACTTGCGGTTCGTTCTGTGAAAGTGGGTGACAGACGAATTGAACGATTATAATACCTTCCACTTTATACGTTATAAACGTAGTGTGGAAGCTAAAAAAACATTTCGCTTAATATGTTGGCAAAACAACAAATCATAAAACAATGTTTAACAAGCGTTTCTTTCTAAATTTGCAAAGTAATTAACATGTTCATATCTTGATACTTCCACTTCCATAATTAAAACATCTTCAAAAACTTTCTAAAAAAACAAAAAGGAATAAGTTGTCGCGAACTAGTGTACGAATTTTATTTTATTCGCATAAGATTAAATTTTTAGGATAAATAAAAAAATAAAATAAATTCTTTTACCGTGGTTTTGCTACGAACGAATAATCAATAAAAACTAAAAAAAAAACCCAAGAGATTAAATAAAAAAAAAGAAAGCCATCTGCCAGCTGAAGAAAAAAAAAGAATAAAGAAGAACAACGCGATCCTTTCGGCACCTGTTCCGAAAATAAAGAAAAACTTTTTGTTCTTTTTATAAAAAAAATGTAAACATTTTATTCCAGTTAGCAGAATTAACCTAATAAAATTTTTCCGAGTAATTGTTATGTTAAATGTTTATTTAAAATAGTTTTGTCATAATTTTTTACTATCTTTTTTCACATAATTTTAATCTATAAACCTTCTATCTTGCTATAATATATTTTAAGGCCAAATCATTTTTAAAAAAAAATCTGTAAACCTTTTCTATATATAAACACAAAACGAACAAGTTAAAGAACTGTTCTTTTTAAAAGAACAGAAAAGAGAGCAACTGTTCTTTAAAAAGAACGTAACAAAATCACACATGTATGACGATTTCTGTGGCCGTTTTGCAGAAAAGGAATAAGATTTTTTTGTGGCTGACTTATTGTAAATTAAAAAACTTATTAGAAATTCGAAAAACAAATAAGTGGACATCGAGGCATAAGGGAGACACACCTGTCCAAAAAAATTTGAGTTTGTGACATCAATATTACATCATGTTATGGCTACTAACACTTTCAAATCCTATACTTTAACATAGAGAAAAATTAATTTTTATTTTTAATTAAAAAACTAATTGGAAATTTTAAAAACAAAAAAATTTAGGTCGAGGCATTAGGGAGACACACCTTCCCCAAAAAATTTGGATTTCTAACATCAATATTTCATGATGTTATGGCTCCGGACACTTTAAAAGAGCTTACTTTTTTAATATAGAGATAAAAGCAGGCGTAATTTTCCACTGGCATTTCAGCATTTCGTCACCTAAGTTCCCACATGTGCTATCTCATTTTCGCATCATGGTTAAAGTATACATCAGCGCCCGGGTTTGGCGACAAGTCAAAAATTGTCGCCAAAGCCAATGCCGTAAAACTGAGTTTGGCGGGGTTGCCAGATTAGCGACTTTACTGCTGACTTTACTTACCTGTATACTTCAGCCAAGTTGAGAAAATGAGATAGCACATGTGGGAACTTAAGTGACGATTTATTAGTTTAAAAGGACTTTTTCAAAACTAATTATTCACTTTGACGAGGTTTTTTCTTTCGATGTTTTAATTTTATAATGAAAATGAATTGAATGAATTGAATTGAATTGAATTGAATGAATAATGAATTGAATTGAATGATGAAGATTGAATTGAATTGAATGAATTGAATTGAATATAGAATATTGAATGAATGAATTGAATAATTGAATTGAATTGAATTGAATGAATTGAATTGAATGAATTGATTGAAAATTGAATGAATATGAATTGAATGAATTGAATTGAATGAATGAATTGAATTGAATGAATTGAATTGAATGAATTGAATATTGAATGAATTGAATTGAATGAATTGAATTGAATGAATTAATGAATTGAATTGAATGAATTGAATTGAATTGAATTGAATTGAATGAATTGAATTGAATGAATTGAATGAATTGAATGAATTGAATGAATTGAATGAATTGAATGAATTGAATTGAATGAATTGAATTGAATGAATTGAATTGAATGAATTGAATTGAATGAATTGAATTGAATGAATTGAATTGAATTAATTGAATTGAATGAATTGAATTGAATGAATTGAATTGAATGAATTGAATTGAATGAATTGAATTGAATGAATGAATGAATGAATTGAATGAATTGAATTGAATGAATTGAATTGAATGAATTGAATTGAATGAATTGAATTGAATGAATTGAATTGAAGAATTGAATTGAATGAATTGAATTGAAATTGAATTGAAGATTGAATGAATTGAATTGAATGAATTGAATTGAATGAATTGAATGAATGAATGAATTGAATGAATTGAATTGAAGAAATTGAATTGAATTGAATTGAATGAATTGAATTGGAAATGAATGAATTGAATGAATTGGAATTGGAATGAATTGGAATGAATTGAAGAATGAATTGAATTGAATGAAGATGAAATTGAATGGAGAATTGAATTGAAATTGGAGAATGAATTGGAATTGAAGATTGGAATTGGAATTGAAGATTGAATTGGAATTGAATTGGAAATTGATGAATGAATTGGAATTGAATGAGATGAAGATTGGAAATTGGAATTGGAATTGAAATTGAATGAATTGATTGAAATTGGAGAGATTGGAATGAATTGGAGAAGATTGGAATTGGAAATTGAATTGGAATTGGAAGATTGGAAATGAGAGATTGGAATTGATGAATTGGAAATTGGGAGATGGAATTGGAGATGAATTGGAATGAATTGGAGAATTGAGGAATGGAGATTGGAAATGAATGGAGAGATGGAAATTTGGATGGAGAATTGGGGAAGATTGGAAATTGGGGGAGAATTGGGGGGGGAGTGGGAATTGGGGGGTGGGGAATGGGGAATGGAAATGGGGAAGGAAGAATTGGAATGGAAATTGAATGAATGATAAATAAAAAATTGAAATTGAAAAAATCATTATTTGTTGTCAAGGTATAATACAAGTTTCTATGTTTTTTGCTTATAAGACATTTTTTTTTCCTTTTTAGGCGCAACAATATTACTTATTTATTGTGCGACAAAAGAAAAGACCCATAAATTTATTAAATGACTAGCAAATAAATACCCGTAATTCGCACGACTTTAAATCAAAAAGTTTTTAATTGATCGCCAAGTATATTGTGACAATATAATCCATATAGTATAATAAACTTACGTTATTAATCCCGCTCGTTATAAAGTTTAATTGATTATATTACAAATAATCCAATAGATAATAAATTACGCTTAATATTACACTTTTTTAAAATCCAAAATATAAAATACGCTATAAATGCACTCATAAAAGTCATCGCAATTTTCCTCATAAACATATAAACCCTTTTAGCTCATTTGGCGCGTTTTTGGAAAGAATTTGTCGAGAAAAGAGATATAGCTACAAACACTCTTATTATACAGCTCTACCACAATGGCCTTCGAAAAAAAACCCCAGCTTTTAAGTTAAAAAAAAATATTATTTGGCGCGTTTAGGTAAGAATTTGGCGAGTTTGGCAAAATATTTGTCAAAAAAGTGAAAACAAAAGCCTAATATGTAGCTCTAGTACGATGGCCTTGAACGCGTTTTTGGAAAGAATTTGGCGAGAAAAGAGATATAGTTACAAACACTCTTATTATACAGCTCTACCACAATGGCCTTCAACCAACAAACCAGCTTATAAATTTAATATATATATATATATTATTTGGCGCGTTTAGGTAAGAATTTGGCGAGTTTGTCAACGTATTTGGCGATAAATTGAAAACAAAACCCTAAAATATAGCTCTAGTACGATGGCCTTGAACAACCATCATAGTTATAATTCACAGAAGTAGCTTAAATATGCACATTTTTGCAATCAACAGAACCATCAATGAAGAAATCCATCATCTAAACCCACAATAAAATTATAGAATGGAGACTGGACGGAATTACGTCACTTGAAACATGTCAATTATTTTTCAAATAATGAATTTAGTTTCTGAAGGTAATGGCAACAGAATAAAATAAACATTTTCAATTTTAAATGTTTTAAATGTTTTCGTTAAAAGTTTTATTTAATTTTTTCAGCAGATGGCATCAGGAAAGTTAAAAAATGATCGGAATCGAGCGAAAGTGGTGTATTTTTTTCAGAATATTCGAATTTTCTCTAAAAATATAACATTTTGAGCTCTGAAAGTTCAAAAATCATAATCTAAGTATGAACTACACATTTGTGCCAAGTTGCGAGTCAAACAAATGTCTAGTTTATGAGTCTATAAGAGACATACCCACTAACAAACACACACACAAAACTTCATTTTTATTATTATAGATAAGCAATAATTATTTTTTTTCGCTGACAACTAGTTTGTTTATTTTTTACTTTTAAAAGTTTATTACTGAACCAATATTTATGTTTGATGTGTTTGTTTTTGGTCGCTTGCATTTTGTGGGGAAACAGTTCTAAGTGACAGTTTCGGTTACAAACATACTTTTTTTCCGATAAGAATTTTGGTGATTACGTTGAATTAGGGTATTTTCTATAAAAATATTTTCTTTAATGAAAGGTATAATTTCAATTTTTTTACGTAGAAGTCTTTTTTATTCAAATATTATTTTAAATATAAACTCAGTAGAGTTTATAGTACTCGTTAAATTGTGATTGCTAGCTACTAATTGTACAGAAAATGAAGTAGGTTTAAAATATAACATTCGACGTTATTGTTATTAATTTTTTTTTAATTTTCCCACTTTTATTGAAGAAAATAATGACACTGGAGTTGACATTTACCAGAAAGTAAATGTTTAGAAAAAGCTACGCATTTAGGAAGATGCTTGAAAAAGGATCTTATAGAAGAAAATTTCTTTTAAATTTATGAATTTCGGATGTTTTTTGTAGAATTTTGATAAAAATCAGTTTACTTTGATGCAAACAAGTTAGACAACAAATAACATTAAAGGTTTTATATGTAAATATTTATAAAAGAAAGAACATGAAGATTGCATTTTGTCTTTCACACAGATATCAAGATAAAATGCCAATTTTATTTTTCAAAAAATGCGAAGTTTTTTTTTTTTTTTAAATTGAATCTTTGTAAGTAAATAAAATGTAGATAAGATACAAAGAGAACGCGAAACCTAATATTGGGGAAAATATGTAAACATGATTAAACTCAATAAACCAACTCAAAATCAGAATGTTAAAAATTTATGTTTTATAATTTCAAAAACAAAATTTTCTTAATTTTTTTTATCTTAGGGTTATGGAAAGTATTAAAATATTTTCATAATAAGTTGAAATGAGTATAATTAAATTATTGAAGACAATTTTTTGTGCAAAAGCGTTTGTTTTCAAGACAAATTAATTGCAATAAAAGACATTTATTTAAATTGTTAAATTAAAAAAAACTATTTTGTGAAGTTATACTTCTAAAACTAGAATTACAATTCAATACAATATATAAAATATTCTTAAAAAGCTAATAATGTTTTTAATTTTTACCTTTTGTTTTAACTCTATTGTGATTCCAAAGCTAAGCTAAAGTTAGGTAAGGTTTAATTATATATATTTTTAATTTAATAACCAATACTTTTTTCATTATATAACAAATTAAAATCAGTACACTTAAAACACCAATGCTTTTATAAAATTTTTTACCTTTGTCTAAAAGGCTGTAAGTGCATTCGTTAGAGTTTAATATCTTACAAACATATTAAGCTTAGTTTTTTTTTTCAAGTAAAAAAAGCTCTTTGGTTTTAAAATTTAATCTAATAAAAATAATAATATACTAATTACATTTTTTTTTCAATTCCAGACCTGAAAACTTAATGAAAAATTATTTTTAGAGAATCAATTTATTACTATAACTTTTCAATTGTTGGAGTTTTAATTAAAGTACCATATTAATAAAAATGTAACGTTAAGTAACAGAAAACGATTCCATTGAAAAAAAAATCTTTATTTTGCAATAATGATATTTTTGCTGAAAGCAAATAAATTATTTTTCGAGCTTTGATTAGTGAATAAATGTCACGTGGGAACAGAGCACCAATCGAAGAGAGCACCAAATGAAGCAGGAATGAAAGCTGTAAGAAATTTCGGAAACTGAAACGAGCTTATTGAGAAAAGCCTGCTATTTGCTTACGGTTTGCGTTTTATGCAAAAGATAATTCAGTCAAATAATGTCTCTTTAAATTTGGGAGGTTGTCCCACGCTGGAAAATTTGACTGCGCATCAGCTCATGTATTGTCCTGGACATTCGAACATAATTTAACAACACAAAGCATACATAAATAAACTTAATTTTTATTGGAAATTTCTAATTATCGTCAGTAGAATAATGCCCCGTTCACGGAGCATATTAAATCTACTAAACCATCATCGATTAGTGAATATCACGTGAGAACATAGCAGCAATCAAAGGAATGAAAGATGTTAGGTAATACGTCACCCAAAACATGCTAATTGAGAAAAGTTGGCTATTTGCTTACGGTTTGTTCAATGCAAAATATAATTCATTCAATTAACGGATCGTAAATACGAACATACTCCTTAAATTATTAAGGACTGACCTACTCTGGAAAATTTGACTGCGCATCAGCTCATGTATTGTCCTGGACATCAGAACGTTATTAGCATAATTCAATAGATTTCCTTTTTACCGGATATTTCTAATTAACGTTAGTAAAATAATGTTCTGTTCACAGAGTACATTAAATCTGCTGAACCATCCGACCATATAACGCGAATCATCAATATAATCAGCACCAGCCACGACGACAGTTACACTAGATTGTTGTACCATACAATAGTCCGGTACAAAAGCAATTAAAGCCCAGGAATGTACCAATATTTAATTAATGTCCCTTCAGGCCGTTTGTCGTCGCATGCCCTGATGGAGTTCGGGTAAAACCATGTAATATCGATTGATTTTGCCCGGATATGATGATGATGGTGTATGGCCCAGTCGGCCTAATCTGGAACAAGATATATTAAATTTATATTATATTTGTTCATAAAGTTACGACAACAATTTAAAACTGAAGATTAAAATAAGTAACTTATATAAATATAAAATGTGTTCTGTTAATCTGTTTTTTATTTTTTATTTTCAAAACATATTTAAGCATAAAGAATTCCACGTTTGAAGATCGTTTGAATATATATAGTTTTTTATTGCAATGGCGTTGTTTCACGGAGGATCTGGCAATAACTCTGCGGTTTTGTTTTCATGTCTCTCAACAGTGTTGCCACCAGTTTTAGGAGAAAAACACTACGAAAAAATACCATTTAATTCTAAAATTACAAAAATATACCATAAAAATACTAGCAAAGCGTTTCACGTTTTTTTTTTAAATCACTAAAAAGATTCCAAAATGCAGATAGTATTTTACGATATTTTTTTTTGTAATTTTAGAATTATTCTAAATTATTATTCTTTTTTTTCTATTTGTAATGGAAAATTGATGAAAACATATTGAAACTTTTTATGTCTAATTAAACCTATACCTTAATTTATATGATAAACCTAATTTACACATAACAGCAGTCCAATAAAATTCGTTCCATACATTTTAGACCAGTGATGTATTTCTAAAGACTACAAACTGACTTCGGCAATTTAAGTTGCGGAACCCGAGCTTTTTAATAAAATAAATGAAACTACATTTCCCCATTGATTTAAACGCTCTACTTCTAATTGGCAGATTAAAAGATCACTGCATTGCTTTGTTTACAAATAGAAGCGATGCTTTGAATTGTTTACTAATGCTTTAGCGGGGAATTTACTATCTTTTTAGAAGAGGAATCTTAAGACGAAGGGTAGACTTGTTTAAACCAAAAAGGAATAAAACACTTGCTAGAGTGACATAAATATTCTCGTATTGTTTATAGTGAACAAATTGTTGTGGGATTAATACTTACGTGCTGTGTATATATTTTTATAATATCGTGCAAAAAAAACAACTTTTTATAATATCGTGCAAAAAAGTTACTTTTACGCACTAGTGCGACAAAGTAAATAAGAGCATCTGATTGGTGGAAAGTTCTTTATTTGAACGTGATTCTTTATTTGGCGTCTTATTTCCAATGCCAATTTAATAAATACTTTTTTTGCACGTTATTATAAAAAATAACGTGTGACAACACGTTGAAAATAGCCTTTTTTAAACTCGTGAATTTGTTTCACTCGCTCCTACCTCGCTCATAAAATAATTTATTCAACTCGTTTAAAAAAGCCTTACTTTTCACACTAGTTGCATAATAAATTATTTATGAACAATAAAATGTACTTTTTAAAAACTATTTGTGAAATTTGACACGTGTTTTAAAAAGTTTACTTTTCACACGTGTTTGCATACACTATTTTAGTTATAATATACCGGAAAAAAATCAATCTCATTTTGAGTTCAAAAATACAATTCACGGGCTAATGTTCTCTTATTGTAAAGAAGACTCGGCATCGATAAATCTCTGAACTATCAAAGGCTAGAACTGTATTTTTTTAGTTTCACAAGTCAACCATTTTTTTGCAGTGGATATGATTTCAAGAAATAAAAATAATAATTAAAATTCACGCGCATAATATTTATAAATAAAGCAGATCAATGAATTTCTGGATTTTATGAAGAAACTTGAAATGTTGGAATCTTATGAAAAGAGTGAAAAAAAGTACTTTTTTTCACTGCTTTTGGGTGAAAAAAAGTAATTTTGTATCACTGTTTCTAAAAAGCATAACTTTTCGCACGCGTCTGATATTAAAATTATAGTGTAAAAATCGGATTTTTTTCACGCAATTATAAAAAAATAATTTATTCAACTCGTTTAAAAAAGCCTTACTTTTCACACTAGTTTCATAAATAACTATTTTTACATTGTATACTGCAATAAAATTGGTATTTTTACTAAAAATACTCATATTTTTGACGGTTTGAAACTGTTTTGCTTACATTACTGTACTTCCGTTTGTTTAGTATCTCAGTTGCCTGTTTGGAATCCCCGTTTTAACCGATTTTTTTTTTTGCAGTGTAATATTGATTTCTTATTTAAGTGAAATAATATATTTTTGGTAAGTTTAAAGCTTTGACAATTAAATAAATTTTCGTAGTGCAAAATAGTTTTCTTTTTTTTAAATACACATTTCGTAAGAATCTACATTTTTATGATTTCAAGAAAAACTTGCTTAGATAAAGTAAATGAAAAGACACAACGAAGCAAGTAAGCAACCATTTCACCATTAAAAATACTGCAATAATGAAAATAGTTTTACGTTTGTAACGATCAAAAGAAAGAAACAATAAAAGATCATTACTAAAAAGTTATATTTCAGCTTTGCAACAGATATAAACTTGTGAAATTCTTTCATTTGTAAAGATTATTTGTCAAAATATTACCAAAATAGACTACGTAATTTCAGCAATAATTGCAAAATAACCTAAGTGTGTTACCAGTAAGTCCAATACGTATTCAAAAAATTTCTATTTTCTTACAATGTTAAAGCCCGATATTATTTCACTTCATAATCCGTTAAAGGTTCTAAAATTGTTCATTTCTTAATGTTGCATTTTACAAGTGCGAGTACAGTATACCAAAAAAATAACGGTTAATTCCATGTAACTGTACTGTAAGTCATAATTTAGGATCAGCTTACAAGCTTTTCAAATTTCAAAACTAAATCAAATTAAATAAAGCACGCTGAATTAAGGGAACCTGGGGAGCACTAAAAAATTCATTACATTAAAAAATTCATACGATAGCACATATTAAAGGAAATTTAATTGGCAATAAGAATATAATAGTGTAATATAAATAATGCATTTTTTCTTTTCTAAATTTATTGTTTTTTAAAACATAGACACCTGGGCCAAGCCTTCCTTTATAAGGGAGGCTTGGCCCATACAAAAATGCATAATTTTAGAGTGCACAATAATACATATTTCAAATTATATATGAAAGCATTAAATGTAAATAAATATATTTTATAATAGACACTCTGGAATCATTTAAAAATTCTGTTTACCATAATTGATATTTAGAGTAATACTTTCTTTAGTATTATCTGTATTAAAAAGTCCAATGTTGTCCTTATCAAGTAATTTTTTTTATGTATGTTAAAAATATTTTATTCAGTTTGTACACACATTAAAATGCACAAGATATAACTGCCCTATAGTTTTATAGTTTGATCTTTTTTTTGTAACGGCACAGACTGTGCACTTTCAAAGCTGCTCGTTCAGTGCCCCCTCCCCCCCCAAAGAAAAATCGGATAATATCTTTAAATTAATCTGGAGTATTATTATACTTGAATTGTTAATTTAGTTTTTGCAGAAAACGTTTAATATTTGGCCCTAACTGACAAGTACAAATATTGATAATCAGTCTATTACCTTCATAAAGTTATTATCACAAGTTATTATAAACTGTGTATTTGATAAACATTATTTATAGATTTTCATAACTAGTTAACTTAGGAGGCCTTGGTCCAGTGGCCAACCATTCCCTTACATAGAGTGGCCAAGCCTCCCCACCAAGACAATTCGTAAAGAATGGCACATGGGGCTTTGAAGCCCTACTTCATTAAACAAACTTTATAGCTTCATATAACAGTTTATAAAATACCATATACTTAAACTTAATTGAATTGGTTTGTCTGATAAAATCTTACCAATTATGTCTAAAATGTTTACTTTTTGGGATGAGAAACTTTCTTTTTTTATTTTCCCCTCGCTGCTAAGTAGTAGATCAATGAAACTAAGGTAGCTGTCTGCGGACAACAGTAGCTTTGAGTACCATCTATTGAGAAAATGCTATAATATTTTCAAATACTAAAATTTAAAGGTGGGCCAAGCCTCCCTTATGGCCAACGATCCCCAAGTTACCTTATTTAGTTTTAATTAGTGTAGATCAGCTATTCTGCTATTTTTCTTTATATAAAGTTAAGAGTTGTAGTTATAATCACTTTTACACATGCGACTTACACTCTTAAAACAAACGAGCGGTTTTAGCTCAGTCTGAGTTAATTTCTACTCATTTCCGGTGCCGAAAATGCACTTCCCCTATAGGAGTGGATTTCACTCTTATGTTTTAAGAGTGTACACTACACCAGAAATGATAATATTTGCATGGAATTAGAACTATCCTTATTTAAAATTGAGTGGCACTTTAAAGGTTTGTGACATGCTACACTACAAACTTGAGAGTAAGACCTCTTCACATTAGATACTCAATAAATATTCATACTATTAATGAAGAATATTAAAAAAAAATTGGTAATGGAGGTATGGATGGATTTAACAATTAAGCAGGGTCAGTTTTATGGGATGTTCAGTCCCACAGAGCTAATGCATTAGCTTTGAGATCGCAATCTATGTGAAAGTATTACTTTGTCACTTAAGCCTTTTTTTGCACTATGAATGAGAATCGCCATAACCACAAAATAAAGCAAATTTGAAAGGAAAATAGAATCCGGTTATTTAATTAGTAATTGGTGAAGTTTAAAATCAGTGGGTCTCCTTTTTTAGAAAATGTTGGAGAAATTTAAGCATAAAATATAATAATTAAATAACTAGATGATTTTTTCCCTTCACATTTGTTTTATGTTCTGACTAGCAAACAAATACCCGTTCTTCGCATGGACTAAAAGAATATCAAATCAATCCAAGTATATGTGTCATTTGATTTGTTGTAGGATAATAAGCTTTGCCTTTGTTCCCGTTCATTATAAAGAATAAAATCCCGTTACTTATATTGCTTTAAAATTCCAAAATAGAAATACATCACTATAAAATGCACATCCTCGTTTCACAAAAATCTTCCTCAATATGAACTTACTGTTACCGCAATTGTCCAGATAAATTCAAAATTAACCATAATTGTATAACAATGTTATTACACGTCAAAAACCTCCATTCTAAGTTTAAAAAAAACATTTAGCTCATTGGCATGTTCAATTTTTTTCCAAATCATTCATTTAGTTTCTGAAGGTAATGGCAAGAAAATAAAAGCAATTTCAATTTTAATTAATTTTTGTGTTCATTTTAATTTCTTCTGTCGAATGGCAACACGAAAGGGGAAAAAATATTGGATTTGAGCAAAAGTGGTGTATTTTTTCAGAAAATTAGAATTTTCACTAAAAATGGAACAAATATTAAAAAACTAAGCCTCAGGTGCAGACGTTGGTATTAAAGAGAATCTCTCTTACAAATTTCAAATTTCTGAGGGCAGTATAAGTAGGTCTTTTACGATCCACAGACATACAGACACACATACCTTTCTTTCATCATTATAGATTCTCATAACTAGTAAAACATGCTTACATTTCAGAGCAATAATTTGGTTGCAAGTTGCAATTTTAAAATTAATGTACATTTGCTCTATTGTGCATCCTTCTTAACCGTATATGTTGTCTATAGGCTAATGTTCATTTCCCACCCCCTCTATGGTTTATAATTACCTAACATATTTGTTTTATACAACAAAATTATATAATTCCTTGGTGCTTTCATCTTCAATCATTTATTTAATGCAACAGACAAATAAAACGTCAATTTGCAAGTTTACTTGTCTGCATAATTTGTACAAATTAATTAGCTATATACTTATTTTATCTAATACTACGATTTTACTTGACTGCGTAATAAATTATGCAAATAAATTTGTTATATACTTTGGTTTTGTTTGCTTACTTCTGTTTAAAATCGAAATTGGGTTTCGTACTTAATTAGTCTGTTCATTTTAAGTAGCACGTATTTTTAAATTCATATTCTGAAAATGTTATCAACGTATGAAATACTTCCTTTTTTTTTTAACTTCGATTAAAATTTCCTGTCGTCTTCACAGCCTTTTTAGAAAAGCTGCTGCGGAATTCCTTCCACTGTTCTTTCATTCTGAAAAATGACTCGCATTTTTTGACTGAAATACATATAATAGAAATACTGAATAATGCATCAAAACCTCGAATGTTTATAGCGAATACGCCAACCAATAATTTTGTTTATTTTCTTCACTCTCTTTTTCTTTTAAGTCATTCATGTCATTTACATAGTATAGTAAGAAAATTACCAGTTTCTTTCTTATTCTTAACATGGAGAGTAAGTTTTAAAAAAGAAATTTTACTGCAGAGGTTTTTTTTTATCAACTAGTGTTACACTCTATGAGGTATAAGTATTCTGCTTAAAATAAAAGGTTGGTGGATCTCGAAGCTTTTAACTTATACGAGCGAGTTGTAGGTTTACTTCTGATAACAGTTTTTGATTGTCTCTGTACTTCTAAAATTTACAAAAACAAAAGCAGAGGGAAGATGAAAGAAAATATTGTTTTTAGAAAGTCAATCAAAATTTGGCAATGAACCTTAGATGCTACTTACCTAATTTAATAAACTATTTAAATATGTTTTGTTTGCCAAAAAGCAACTGGACGAATGAAACCGCCACGCCTACGGTGACGTCACGGCTACACGCCAAACGTTCTTCTTATACCCACAAACAAATCAATTGGCAGCTAGTTCGTCCAAACTAGAACGGTCACACCTATGATTATGTCACAGTTACGTTAAACATTGTCCTAAATCCCGCAAACGAAACCACGATCCACCCCGATGGAATCGGCCATTTAAAAAGTCTGTTCATACCTTTATTCACTGAATTAAGTTTTGATTTCAATCATTTGTCTCTGAATATTTTAAAGATAGATATTTCAATTAGTAAGAATATAAAAAGGTAAAAAAATATTTTGGACATAAAATGCCCTTTATGTCCCTAATTTATTTTCTCCCCCCCCCCCTTTCTCCTTATAAATACTAAATTAAACTAAACTAAACTCATCGGCGCAACAGCCCATTACTGGGCCAAGGCCTGCCATGCCCATTTCAGCTTTCGTGACCTAGGGCTCTGGGGTGCTAGGCATATGTCCCGGTTAGGTGGTCAACCTCACGCGAGAGACCCATTGTTTAGTTCTCAAGCATGCTTGGTACCCATTTTATCGACCCACTCAAGGGATGAAAGGATGGGCCAACCTCGCCCAATCCGGGATTCGATCCCCGGAACTGTGGCGTGGTAATGCGAAGCACTACCACTAAGCCACTGCGCCTCTAAATACTAAATTACACTGACTAATAAAGAGATTTTTTTGCATTAATATGGTTTACCATTTGAGTCTTTAATGTTTTAAAACTAAATACTGCATTAATAAAAGCCTACTATTATCTATTTTCCTCCATACGAACAATGAAAAGTAAAACAACGGCATTCAAGTAGTACTTAGAAGTACCGTTAGTGAATCACGAGTTGGGGGGCTGGGGAGCCCAGTCGGTAAGGCATTCGCCTAGCATGCGAAAGGTCCCAGGTTAGGGTCCGGGTTTTGCCAAAAATAACTGCCGACCTATAAACGGCCCGTGCAGCCAAAAATGTCTGACGAATAATACCCCGTGTATAGGGAGTGCACGTTAAATATCCTATATACGATGTCGCCCTTAAAGGTTGCGTTGGGTTCCTATTCAGGTGTCGGCTCGTCACTTGACTGTGGTTCTAAAATACGACGCCCGTCACCAATAGCCCTCGTGTAGCTCTAGTGCTACGATAATTCAAACTAAACTAAACTGAATCACGAGTTGGCGCAGGACAAACTAAAGTAAAAGATTTAGTTAGAATTAACTTTAACCATTATAGACTTTAATGTGCTGACACTGAAAATTTCAATCAAAAAGTTCCGCACCTTTCCCCGTTTTTTCCAAATTGAACAATCAAAAGTGAAAACCGGCTTTTTAAGTGGTACTTATTAAAGTACTATCAGCAGATATAGCGTGTTAATAGTTAATTTTAAAAAACAAAGAAATACACTATTATTCATATTTATTATTGGTGTACAGATTAGCTTAGGTAAATTGTTAACATTTATATCTATCATCGTGCCTTAGATACCATAGTTAAAGTATTAGATTGGCAGATCACGTGACCTCCAATGCTAACGACGGGACGCGCATGGAGACCAGAATAAGAGGGCAATGGGGCCATGTTGCCACCAGTTTTAGGAGAAGAAGACTACGAAAAAATACCATTTAATTCTAAAATTACAAAAACATACCATAAGAATACTAGCAAAGCGTTTCACTTTTTTTTTTAAAGTCACTAAAAAGATTCCCAAAATGCAGCTAAATTTTTTATGGCATTGTTTTGTAATTTTAGAATTAAATGATATTTTTTCGTAGTGCTTTTCTCCTAAAACTGGTGGCAACACTGGCCCCATTGCCCTCTTATTCTGGTCTCCAAGCGCGTCCCGTCGTTAGCATTGGAGGTCAGGGGATCTGCCAATCTAATACTTTAACTATGACATCTATGCATCGTGCACGGTCTACGGAACTCGCATCCAAAGAGTTCTATAGTAGGGTAGAGACTGAACCTGGCAACATCACCATGGACCAACACGGAGACAATATAGGGTGGCATGTGGGGCCCGATGGCCGAGTGGTTTGGATCGCAGGCCATAACGCTAGCAGTCCGCGCGCTGTAACGGGTGCGGGTTCGATTCCCGCCTTTGCCCTGGGTGTACTTCCTTTCTCAGTATCAAAATTATAAATTAACTAGCACTTTTGCCACTCTATTCGAGCTCCGTAGTGAGCCATGGCTGCCGATGGCAGCTCAGTACGAGTCGTTCCTCTACCCTATTATAGAACTCTTTGCTCGCATCCTAGAAGCGAATCGTTCAGCCAACAATCATTCTTCGAAGAAAGGCCTGGACACAGTAAATCGTTCGGTATTCTATTTCCACAATCTATAACTTGTAATTAATAACAAACTTATCTTATAGTTCACATCCCAGCAGAAGTTTTCACGACAGTGTCACAAACTGAAAGTATTTGTTGGATAGGAAGGCGCATCATGAAATATTCATGATTTGCAAGTTGTTTTTTTGACCAAAACAGTTACATATTTTATAGCCCTTTTTTCAAGCGATATTGCCGATTTTCGAGATTTGAATTTACATAAATGTTTGCGGAAAAGTGTTTGCCACAAAATGACAACTTATATTAGCAAGGCTCTTAGAAAAGGATGTTGTATTATTATGTATGTGCTTGAGTTTATCTTTTCAAAAATAGTGAGTGACTTTCATGTGATAAAACAAGACTTTAGGTAGTTATTTTTCTAACTGCTTTACACAGGGGTTAGGTTAGGTTAGGTTAGGGTAGGGTAGGGTAGGGTAGGGTAGGTACATATATATTCCAGCTTGTGTGCTTGATCAGAGACCCGCTTATAAGCCTTCGTCAAGTAAGACAGACACAGAAAGAATTTTTTATTGTCACAGAGAAAGGAAAGTACACCCAGGGCGAAGGCGGGAATCGAACCCGCACCCGTTACAGCGCGCAGACTGCTAGCGTAATGGTTTGCGATCCAAACCACTCGTCCATCCGGGCCCCCACAGGGGTTATATAGGAAATTTGTTAAATAATGATAAAAATGAAAACAAGTGACCCTATAAATAATTATCAAAAAGCACAAATTGGTTGAAAAGACGCACTCTTTCGGACCTAATAACTTCCATAATTTGAAAAATAAACCTTTGCTTTTTGAGGCACATTTCTTCGGCTGTATCGAATCTGTTACAAATGGTTTTTTTATATGATAAATGTAGCTGATTTACAGGTCTCTATAATCCCATTTTTTGAAATAGGTTTAAATGTTTTTTGCAAAATTATTTATTAAAAGTAATAAGTGGGATAAGTTCTTTTTCACATTGGATTAACATAGAACATTTTTAATTTGGAGAACCGCAGTCATTCGGGCTACTTCACCTTTAAGAAATTGTCAGCTTAGAACACCATCCAGTTAAGACTTACAGTCCCTGGACAAATTATTAGACGCACTGTATTTTTTAGTAATTTTATGTTTCTTAAGAGTTTTTATGCAATAATGGTATATTTAAACTACAATATTATTGATTTTTATTTTAAAAAATTGTTGTAGACTACATATTTGTATTTATTTTATAATTATGATTAAAATTAATTTATATTAATTATTAATAATAAGATTATTTATGTATGGAATCATCATCTTCAAATGCAGGAGAGCATTGATATCATGCCGCGCAGAATTAAAGCTTTGATAGCGGCTAAAGGTGGCTCAACTAAATATTGACTTTTGCCAACATTAATTTCACTTTTCTTTAAAACTTAATAAACTGATGCTTTTATAAATTAATGCTGTTTTATTTATGTCAAATAAATCGGTAATCGATTGGATAATATAAAAATAAAAAACAAATCAATTTAAAATAATAAAACGGTACAATATCACCCGGTAATTAGTATTTTACATGAAATCACTACTATTTCAGTTTGTTTTCATTCTCGTCTTCAGTTAATACTTAGGATCGTCAGTTCAATGCATTTTTAATTAAAATAATTAAAATTATAAAATAAAAGATTTTTAAAAATTATCAACCTCTAGTGCAAAAAAAGTTACAGTAATTATTTGTTTGCGTATGTTTTTCTATCTGAAATAATTCGGTTGACCTATGAATAATACTAAATGTCAAGTCAGTTCACAGTATACACAATATATCTTATAGACTATCAACTTGTCTTAATAGGGATTTCTAATAACAGTAACATAAGTGTGCTGTCCTATTTCGTACCGTGACGATCATTCAACATCAAAAAGCAAATAGAAAACAATTTTATCTCATAAAACATAATCCCTTGTTAATTCTTTTCATAAAAAGAATAATTTTTTTCAATTGGGATAAAACTCATAGAGATAGTAATATAAATAATAATAATGACTCTTCTTGTCATAAAAATTCTTTTTTGGATTAATGTTTTTCAAATAAAGTTTTATTGGCTTTATAATTCCTTTTTATGTCCTGAAATATTTTATATGCTCGATGTTAAGAAGATATAGCACAGAACCAACAGCTGTGGTCCCTTCTTGGTAATGTAAAGGAAAACAATTTTATGATATTTTTCATATGTTTTGGATTGAAGTACACGATTGTGATTAATTTTTAGCTTTCACACTATTTATAACGTAAAAAGTGGAAGGTATTATAATCGTTCAGTCCGTCTGTCACCCACTTTCCATAGCCCAAACTACAAATGCTACGGCGAACAAGGTTGATACGTCAAAAAATTCAGCGCATCGAAATTAGAATACATTGAAAATTTCAGAAAAGAATTCGAATTCAAAGTAGTTCAATTATTTAAAAAAAACTGTAAAATTTAATGCTCATTTAAAAATTATAGGAAGCCATTTTTATTAGAATTTAATCATACATGCCATTCGCAATAATCGCTCGAGAAACTTTAATTCTTTTAGATTTTAGACAATAAATTAAAACAAATTTATTTTTGCGACATCAATCAGTTTAAAATGACGTCAAATATATTTCACTACGAGATTCTTTGTACGTTGATATGAAATGTTTTAATTCTATTTAAAAGCGAGGAATATTACATATTTATTCTTTTAAATATAACATAATTTTCGCAAACGATAAGTAATAATTATTGAATTTTCGAAATAAAATAAATGAAACTAGCCGAATTTAGCATGTAAATGTTTAATATAGAATATCAATGCTGTGTGTGTCGCCTTTTTACCTGTTAAACACAACTGTTGTGTGGAAGCAGGTTAAGTGACAGATTCTGTTACAAACCTACTTGTTTTAAAACATAAGACGTTTGAAATTGTTATGGAAATATTTTGAATGGTTCAAAATTCTGAAATATTTCAAAGATTTAAGAAAAAATTTTAATGTAATTCAAATAGTAAACGGATATGGATTTCAATTCCTTTCTAAAAATTTTATTAAATTATAGTTTCTGATAACAATGCTTGTTATTTTACAATGGAATTTTTCATTGCTTCATAGGGCTGGGGAGTGGGGAGCCCAGTCGGTTAGGCATTCGCCTAGCATGCGGAAGGTCCCAGGTTCGGGTCCGGGCATCGCCACAATAACTGCCGACCTATAAACGGCCCGTGCAGTCAAAAATGTCCGAAGAATAATACCCCGTGTAGAGGGAGTGCACATTAAATATCCTCCAAAGTCCCAACGCTGCGTACGAGGTCGCCCTTAACGGTTGCGTTGGGTGCCTACCCAGTTGTCGGCTCGTCACTTGACTGTGGTTCTAAACTACGACGCCCGTCGCCAATAGCCCTCGTGTAGCTCTAGTGCGACGATACTTCAAACTAAATTAAACTAAACCATTGCTTCATAAATCAAATTTTTGATAGGATGTATCAGCAGAAATGGTGTGCAAGTAATGTATCAGTTTAAATAAATGCATCAGCGAAATAAAGATTTGTCCTTGTTATCGAATATTTATTGATCGTCAATATATATCTTTATCTCGTCAAGATACAGTTTTATTGATCAATAAATAATGTTTCGTGGTAGCTTCTGTACAATAGACGATTCGATCGGGGTTGAACGAGATTTGAAGAGCTTAGTGGAAGAACGTGCTAAGTGACAATTTTAAAAAAATTGAGATTTTTGTGTCAATGAACATATTATTCTATTCTTCAACGATAACAAGTTTGCCCTGTATCATAAATTTTAAGTTTAGTATATTTTTTACGGTTTCCAAGTACCGCTTGCAACAGATCTGAGTGCAAACTAAAAACTTTAAAGGTGATTTTCTCGTTTTCAACTTTTTGTCACTTAGCACGTTCTTCCACTAAGCTCTTCATTTGTTTGCGGGAAAAATACAATGATTGCATTGTCATTTTCTGTAAAGAGTTAGTTTGAATTATCGTCGCACTAGAGCTACACGAGGGCTATTGGCGACGGGCGTCGAATTTTAGAACCACAGTCATCGTTTTCTGTAAATCTGAGGCAGCTCCGTCTTTTGTTGAGCGGAGGACATTTTGTTTTTATCATATGAGCATGATAATTTGCAAGGAACTTATAGTAAACTGGCAGTATGGTCCCGCTTCGCTGGATACCAGTTGACTTAATAGAAAATTTGTCTTGAAGAATATTGGAATGGAGCCTCCAACCTACAGCCTACAGCTCCAACCTACCTCCAAAGCTGAGCCTCCAACCTACAGCTGAGGTTATCTGATTCAATAAGATTGATTACCTAAGATTTACGTAAAACAGTGGTTGTCGTCCTCAAAAAGATTCGAACAATAATGTACACTGCTCAAAACAATTAGGGGAATGCATGGTTTAAACCTTTTCACCCCTAATGATTCCATTTGGAATCATTAGCTTGCGATTTTTTTCTCACTAAGTTGAGCTCGCACTTATTTATCGATAGATGGAAGAATCATGTATTTTGAAAAATTAAATAATGTTTGTTTTAATTAAATGAAAATATGAAAAACATGGTAAAATAAAATTCACCCCCCCAAAAATATTTATGAAATAAATTGACCTTAAATTCGTCATGTTTGCATTCTTAGATGTTTAAAAATAGTTATGATTTCAATTTTTCCCCCGTTAATTTTAATTAAAAAATTTAGATCCCCCCTGTTTTTTATCATTTCATTCTGGATGCATAATGAATCTATTTCACAATTTTTAGATTTTTAAAATAAAAAAAACAAAACGTTGGAACTGAAAGGGTTAACAAAAGTACGCGAAGTGCTCCCCTAATTGTTTTGAGGAGTGTAGAAGAACTACCTTATACACAATGTTTGCACTCCTTCCGTTTGGAGCCTAAGATATGAAAAATTTCAGATTTACCTACTTTAGAGCCTCCAACCTACAGCTGACTATGGGATAAACATGGTTTCATTATACGGTATAGGTATGATATAATGGCCGGTCGTTGTGATACTTGGCCAGCTTGAAAATTTAAAGTGGGATTGCTATACCTATTGGGTTGCACGGCCATTATATCATATCGGATCCCATATATGTTCTGGCTCCCGTACTACGATGTCATTTGAAAGCACGAATTGTAACTGCGAATATTGTTTCAAAAATGTAAGGCAATTTCAAAATACTCAAAATCAAAACAAAATCGAATTCGTGTTGGTGCAGAAATCATAGAGTTAAACAATAACAAATGAAAGCTTTTGAAGTAATATCGACAGAATTTAACGAATAAAAATAGAGATAAGAAAAACAAAATACTTTTTTAAAAAAATACGAAACAATTATTTAGTAATTATTTAACGGCTATCTTACTGGATTTTCACGTTTATTGACTTATGACGTCAAGCCTCTGTTTTAGCCCGGCACATGTGTTTTCAAGCCCTGTTATGGTCTTTCACTCGGATGACATAGGTTTTGAAAATATTAATATTAATTAAAAAATAATCAAATATGATAAAAAAATAAGCCTCAGGTACACACGTAGGTATTAAAGGTTTAGCATCATGACTTTTCAATAATGGAAAACAACAAATTAAAATAATTATTTTAACATAAAAGAACGTCTATTTATATATTTTAACCTATCTGAACATATCCTCAAAATTTTTTTAGTAATTTTTTCAACCAAAATAGTTAAAATAGTGATTTATTATGTCAACTTTTCCAAAATGAAGTGAAACGCAAAGTTGCTATTTTCTAATTAAAAAAAATAATAGTGCCGGCATCTATTGGGATTTTAAAAAAATATTTTCTAATAGAAAAAGGATTGAAGAATCGAATGATGTGCTTTTGAATATCATAAATAGCTATAGCCGATTGGAAAAAAATTCAAAAGTGATGATGCCAAATGGCATCACTGGGACTGAAAGGGTTAAATGTTGCGTTGGGTGCCTATTCAGGTGTCCGCTCGTCACTTGACTGTGGTTCAGAATTGTGACGCCCATAGCCAATAGCCATCGCGTAATTTCACTCAACCTAATCCATGTTCCAAATAGTGGTGGCAGCTAGAAAGTTCCAGGATTCCGCTGCAATCTTGCACAAGCGTTTCAACATGTGTGCTGGTTTGACAGCTGTCTAATTAAGAAATAAGAGTCGTCATAAAACGTTAGAAAAAAAGGCGCCAAACACAGCATTAATTCTATATTAAACATTTACCTGCTAAATTTGGCTAGTTTCTTTAATTTTATTTCGAAAATTCAATAATTATTACTTATCGTTTGCAAAAATTAATTTATATTTCAAAGAATAAATATGTAGTATTCCTCGCTTTTAAATAGAATGAAAATATTTCAAATCAACATACAAAGAATCTCGTAGTGAAATATATTTGACGTCATTTCAAACTGATCGATGTCGCAAAAATAAATTTATTTTAATTTATTGTCTAAAAGAATTAAAGTTTCTCGAGCGATTGTTGCGAATGGCAATGGTGATTTAATTCTATTAAAAATGGCTTCCTATGCTTTTTAAATGAGCATTCAATTTTGCAGTTTTTTAAAATAATTGAAGTACTTCGAATTCTTTTCTGAAATTTTCAATGTATTCTAATTTCGATGCGATGAATTTGTTTGACGTATCACACTTGTCAGTAGCATTTGCAGTTTGGTCTATGAAAGTGGGTGACGGACAGACAGACAGACAGACAGACTGAACGATTATAATACATTCCACTTTTTACGTTATAAACGTAGTGTGGAAGCTAATAGATATGCAGTGAATGCAACAAACCAGAAACACATATCGATAACACAAGTGTTCGTTGAAATTCCTTCAAAATCAACAACTTCAACTTCCAACTATTAAACTTCCTTACAAACCAGTGCATTTCAAAAGTTAACCGAGTTAATCGCTTCTAGTAAATTCAATTACTCAATCCCAGTCAAACATGACCCGAAACTAACGATTGCCGATTAAGAAAGTTTGATTAAAGTTTTAATGGCTTCTAAAATAACTATGGATCTTCTTTATTTACTTGATTGAAGTTCCTTGTATATTAATAACTTGAATCAACTAAATAATTTCTTGAATCCCATTTAAAACAAACCAATTTATAATATTTTCCCTTTAATATACGGAACCATCATATTGACGTCGATAATTTATCATGTAACATGTTTTTATAGTGTACAAGGGTTGGTTATTTTTTTTTTTTGCTGTATGTCTGATTACTGCTCTGGCGGATTGCTGTTTTCACTAAAACTTGTTCAATTGTTTTTAACAGTTTACTACTCGGTAGCTGAAATATTATGGCCTTTATAGTCACAGATCGCACGTATACAAGGTCCGTTCCTGATTATGTATTGTTGTAACTCTGAATTAAAGTATATATTTTTGAAAAAAACTAAATCATTTGAATCCCTGAATATAATGTTTTTAAACTTGGAAAATTTAATATTTACGTATTGATTTGAAATTGTATCAATAAAATATTTGTACTCCGCGAATGGTCTTACTGATCGAGGCGTAGACTGAACATGGCCTAACCTAACCAAATCTAACAGAAAGATCAAAAGTCGATTAATCGACGGCCGGTCGGTATGCGCTGAGAACAAAACGTCGATTAATCGATGGCCGGTCGGTAAAGTGTTAAGCATGATATTCATATTGTGTCAGCTGAAATTATTTTATGGCATTATAAATATTTAAATATATCTTTATTTACAATGTGCCTTAATCCTGATTATGTTATTGATTTTTTTTAAACTCTGAAATTAAAGATATTATATTTTTGATAAAAAACTAATATATTTCTTATAATTAATACTAATATAAATGTTTTTGAAATTAACAATAATTTTTTTTAATATTTAAACGTATTGAAATTTTGAAAATTGTATCAATAAACATACTGTATCCAGCGTAAAGTCTTCAACTTGCATCGATCACATTCTTCTTAAAACAAGTACCGCACTTGTTTTTTAATCCGGTATTTTTATTATAAATAACATTAGTGATCACTACCCTACTTTATGTCAAATAGAAACTCATGATATTTCAAATTTCAATTTGAATGAATGAACTGCGTCGTGTCTATCAATTAATCATTCAAACTTTTTCCGATTATTTAGCAACACACAGTATTAAATATTGCGAAGGTTTAACTCTTGACCGACAATATCATAATTTATCTTTTGACTTATACAATATTGAACATAATTTTAAATACCTAAACTCAAAGGACGAGATCAAAGAATCAAGAGTTCAATGAGTTATAAAAATTCTGAAATGATTAATTTAATTAAACAAACAAGGGTTAAACGAAACAAGAACAGCTACTATGCCGTAAACTGCAGTAAACACAACAATAAACTGAACCATATTTTCAATAAACTAATCATTATTTTACTATGCTTCCTTTTTGGGTTTGAGTCATACAGCATCGTCTGTCGCGCTGGATAAACAGAGACGCGTTCGAGGTTTGGGAAGAGGGCCTCGTCATTACCTCTTACTAGATTAAAGCCTTACAACAGGAACGTTTTTCCTTCGTAACGTCATGATGCGGAGGCCAAGTTTGACTCAACTTGTCTCCTACTGTAAAGTGAATCAACGAGGGAATTGTGGAATGTGTGTGGTAAAAATAATTTACTTGTTTTCAAGTAATTTTAACTTTTTGAAATTTATCGAGTCATTTTTAAAGGAGAAAAGTTTAGAAAAATTTGGCCTTCACGTCATGACGTCACGAAGGAAAACCGTTCCTGTTGTACGGCTTTAATCTAGTAGGAGGTAATGGCCTCGTTCGGAAAATATGCGTTCTTCCATACACAAGCATCGCCCTTTTAGAATTTTACAATGCAATATCAACGGGCTCATTACAACAGCAACGAGGATAAAACCCTATCCTCGATTGCTTGGGGCTCACCTTGGAGGATGTTTGTTATAGCCCTCTCCTGGTGCTGGACTTTGCAAGGCTGCACGGGCTAATGGATTTGATCTAGCTGTGGCTAGATCAGGAAGGATTGGAAACAACAACAGGTATGAGTTACTGAGTGTTTACAACAATGGTCCAAGTAATTAGTCTAGATACTGCAGTTTACCTGCCCACGTTAGTATTATGTACCATGGGACAAATAATACACCGCTGGTTTCCAAAAGTACAAGTTCATTCACGTATCACTACAAAAAAAAAAAAAAATACAACGGTGAAAATCAAGTCATGATTCAGACACCGCCGGACAAACAAGTGCACGTTTGGGACTTTCTTTTAAAGGCAAAATTAGTAAGAAAGGAACAACATTACAAAAGAACAGATGGTGCTATTTCTTTGACAAACATCCAGGATCTTCGCAATCGGAATTCAAACCCCAGAACGAACCCGAACCAACTAGTTTGGATTCACACACTATTCACTTTGCCCACTAGGCATCAAAAAATCATTTAAACGAATGATATGGCCCACACACTGTTCTTTTCGTCCTTTTCTTATTTATATTGTTTTATATTAAAAATTCAATTTAAAAAAACTTATCGCAATGAAAGATAAACTGGTTAAGAACTTCTTTTCGAAAATAACACACACTTCTAATTCTGGAACCTTTGGGAATAACTCAATTTTTATCAGCAGTGTAACAGAAACCGATATGTGCTTAAGGAACTCGTTTTTCTTTCTCTGTAGTACGCGATCCGAGTTGGAATGAACGGAAATGGAAAGAAATGGTACGGACAGGAACCTCACGTCAATTCTTTAGTTCGTTTGGAGAATTTTTTTAAAGTTAAGTTCTTTCAATTAAAATAGATTTTGATAACAAGTAAGAGGAAGTAGGGATGTTACTGGTAATTTTTTCCAGTTAAAAGGGAGAATTTGTGTAATTTGAATGTTCATCCGTTGTTTAATTTTTAGAGCAATAGGATAAGTTACTTTTTCATACATGAAATACATTGGAAACCAAAACGTCCGATGATATGATGAAATTTACTTTTAGAGTAAAAATTGCTAAAGTCGCAGAATACGGATATCCATTATTGGGCAGTTTTTAAACCAATTCATGTATAAAGTAAAATCCCCATAAAAACGTTTAGTTACTTTTCTACAGTTGAAATACAATGGATACGCAAAACGTCGGATTATATGATGCAATTAAATCATTAATTTTTGAGTAAAAATAGCGTAAATCGATGAGTTTGGATATCCATTAATTATTAACAATTTAAAAAGCAATCGGTAAAAAAAATAATCTTCGAAAGCTGATTAGTTACTTTTCCACAGCTAAAATACGAAAACCTTTTCAAAATATTCTCTAGGAAAAATATATTTCTGCCCATATTTTAGTTGACACTATAATCGTCACATCGTAAGACAGTCTTAACCATAGAGAAGGGAATGATGCGCTGTAACCGTTTTCTTCAGCTACCAAAAATAAATATGGCAACCATAGATATCATAGTTAAAGTATTAGATTGGCAGATCACGTGACCTTTAATGCTAACGACGGGACGCGCATGGAGGCCAAATAAGAGGGCAAAAATGGCCAGTGTTGCTTCCACTTTAAGGAGAAAAATGCTACGAAAAAATGCCATTTAATTCAAAAATTACAAACAAAAATACTAGAAAAGGATTTAAAGTCACTAAAAAGATTCTTTTTTGAAATTTTAGAATTAAATGGTATTTTTTCGTAGTATTTTTCTCCTTACAGTGGCAGCATCACTGGCCATTTTGCCCTCTTATTTTGGCCTCCATGCGCGTCCTGTCGTCAGCATTTGAGGTCACGTGATCTGCCAATCTAATGCTTTAACTATGATATCTATGGCTGTAATCGTTTTCTTCAGCTACTAAACATAAATATGACAACTTTGTTTCGCAAGTAGATACTAAGTTGCTAAGTATAACACTATTTGATGTGTGATTTATTGGTGTACCTCGTTTCCCGTGAGGACAGTTATATGGTCATAATCCAGGTAGCATACAATAGCGTATATGTCGCGATCAAACATCGTAATATCATAACGATATTGGAAAAATATTGTGCGATATTGCAGGCTATACTTATAAGAAAGGTATACTTACTTCGAGGAAAAAACTTATAGAATATTATTTGGGATTATCCCAAGGGAAAAGAAGCATCTTTGGTCATAGCATTATCTCAAAATATTTCTTTTTTTGGATGGGTACCTTATATTGAAACAGTTTCGTTATTATATGAATAACAAGCTTTTTTAACACTATTACACGCTATTTATACACCTCATTAAATCGTCAAACACGGCCTTTGGCTAGTTCTCGATTTTTAAATTTATAAATTTAATTAATAGTATATATCGTTTCATACATTTTTTAGATATTCGAAGAATTATAATGCATTTTTTAATTTGAAAATAGAATAAAAATTTATCAAAACATTATTTGATTTGATTTACACGCTATTTATACACCTCATTAAATCGTCAAACACGGCCTTTGGCTAGTTCTCGATTTTTAAATTTATAAATTAAATTAATAGTATATATCGTTTCATACATTTTTTTAGATATTCAAAGAATTATAATGCATTTTTTAATTTGAAAATAGAATAAAAATTTATCAAAACATTATTTGACTTTATATTATTTTGAAAGTCAAAAATAATCTGATTTTTATGTAAAAAAGAGTTTTCTGTCGCTTTTTAAATAAACAACTTTTAGCTGCCATAAATTTTAATTTCCATTAACTTTTTTTTTGCAAATTCATTTAATAAACTTTATCTTTGAATTGAAAAATTAATAAATATTTAGTAAAATCGCTGCACAAAAAAACAGAAGCTAAACTTATCCTAACATCTTATCCTTTATATTTATGTAGAAATAACTTTTCAATTTTCAAAAAAATAATCTATTATATGTATTCTGATGTCTTGATAAAATTATAGATTAATAAACGCTTAAAATTAAATTAAAAATGACCAGATTATTTATGCAAGGAAAAGTTAAAACTTTCTCTGCTTCTTTCTACACATTTCATAACAATCATCAAAAGAACTCCATTATATATTATGATGTCATTCAAAAGTGATTTATATCACATACATAAAATATTCTTAGTTTTAGTTTCTTTTTAAAAAAAGTTTCTTTAAATAAAATGTTTGAGACATGAATGGACAATAGGACATAGCTTTTATCAAGGCTTCCACTTTTTACGTTATAAACGTAAAACTGGAAGCTAAAAAGGGAAGAAATCATTACTGTGAATCTAACGATCAAGGGTTTAAGTATCCTTGGTTTACATACCTAAAGTTCATTTGATTTGAAACTCAAAGGAGACGTACTTTAACTTAAGTACAAAAGCCTTTAATTTGACTTTTACGTTTATTTAAGGTAACAGGGAACAAAACGACCACTCAAAATATCGAATTTTCATTTCAACTATAGTTACTGAATCGTGCCTTTACGAAAAAAATTCTATGATGCACATTTGAATATGGGGCTGGAGTTTGCAAATTTGGTAGTTAATTTCAATATAACTTTGTTGCCAGCCATAAATGTCATTATTCCAAGGCACCAATTTTCAGCCTTAAAGTACACTTTTCTCTTTTTCTATTTTACTAGAAGGGTTGAAATTTTCTGTGATGTCGTATACATGTCTATTTAACACAGTGAACCAAAAATATTCCAAAAATATATTAAGTGAGTAAAAATAAGACGATTTTTCTAATTTAAGAAATGCTCAAAATTTCTATTTATGCTAATAACTTAAAATTATGAATGTTTTGTCGTCAAACTTGAGGTTCATTGCGTTAAATAGACTTTTCTTTATTTCTATAAAAGTTATTTTTAGATACACGCAATAGTTGTGCTGACAAGTGTACCTAAAAGCTAAAAATCGATGTTTTAAAATAATGACGTATGAAACTGGAAACAAAGTTATATTGAAATTAACTACCAAATTTGCGAACTCCAACAGTATTCAGTTGCGTATTATATAAAAAAAATTCGTAAATATTCATTTCAGTGATTGAAAGTTAAAATGAAAATTTGATATTTTGAAGCTTCGATATGTCCCCTTAAATCATTTTGTGACTTAAACAAATAGTTTTCAAGTTATAGAGAAGGTACTGTTAACAAAACATAAGGTTACATTCAGTCGTGAATGAATTTCTTTATTAAGTACGTGATAATGAAGTGAACGGAACCGGCATGATATTATGAACCTATCGGCATAATATTACCATGACTAATAGATCAAATGTAAACAAGATATCTTGATCCATACACGTTCATTGAGCTAGAAGAAACGTGGAGTGAGATGTGTGATTCACTGAACAGGGCAGCAAACGAGCCGGTTCAATAACGAAACACGGAGGAATACACAGCACTGCAGCAGAAACGAACCGGGCAGAAAACCTAGAAACTTGCCTATTTCGCTATTGGGTTCGTCTTCGCAGGTTCTTAGTTAGTGATTCACATGGTTATTTTTTTTTTTAAAGTTGGAATTTAAAGTTAAAGAAAGTTAATTTCTTTCGAACTAAAAATGTTAAAATACATTTAGGAGTCAGTATGATAGAGGGGTCTCATACAAGCATTGCATACAAGTGTAGGGAAAATAGTCCTTTTCTGCCCTGTTTGCTCAAAAAGGTGTGAGTGGGTTTTCGGCTGGCTGACACCTTATTCGAGTTTCCCTTCTAGCTCAATGTCTACGTACGATAGATATTTGAGTGCCCATTTAACCAAAATGTTTTGAAAACTGTCAATGATACTATGCTTTTTAATGAATTGAAAATGTTATGCGTATTATGGTATGCTAATACACTAATGGTTCTCATTAAGGCAACTATTTTTAGCGTGTTTATGACCATAAATGATTCATGTAAAAATAGTAAAATAAGTTGTTAAATAGCCTATACTATAAATTTAGAAACAAACAACCATACTATTAATTGGGCTAACATCAAAAAATGCCCTTCATAACGCTTGCTTCATTTTTCACACATGATTTTCCAATTTCACTGTCAAAAGCAGGCATGTTAAGGATAGAACTGGGCAGCAAACGAGAAAAATAACGGATTTATTTCTATTGTTACTACATTTGGTTTACAAATCAAAAACTGCTTTTATCTTTATGATGAAAATGTCTAGATAATCTCGAGTATCATTTTTTAGATTACAAGATAGTATAATGATTTGTTGTATAGCATTACATACAGTCCCTAGACAAATTATTAGACGCACTGTGACCCATAGGGATAAATGACCCAATGCCTCACCCCCTTTCTCAGCATTGGAAAATTTTTATAAGTTGAAAGTGGCATCACTTCTTTCCTTTCAGTCAGCGGACCACATGGTGAAAAAAATCCAACTGAATCATTGCGTATATGTTTAGCTATACGAAGAATAGAAACACCCGAAATCTTGCAGTGCGTCTAATAATTTGTCCAGGGACTGTAATGTGAGATTTTTTTCATAAGCTTCATTGTTTAACTAGTAGACAAGCCTTGTCTCTTATTTATATGTAGAGGCTTGCTGTTGACACTAACTTTTAAAACAAATCCAAGAAATTTGCGAAAAATGTTTTTACATAAAATATTTTTGTTTTTCGTAGGTTTCCATTTATGTAATAAATTTGGATTTTCTATGTGTAATTTATACGTTTATTATAACACTGAAGCATGTACATAGAAATCAATCATGGATGACGTGAATTTTACATCATAAACGACGAAAGAAACATATATGTTTATACCTAAGAAAAGAAAATGATAAATACGAAAAACTACCTGTAGTATGAATGTGCTAATACGGACAGCTGTGAAAAGAAATATTTAAAAAGTTTCTGTAAGCGTTTAGGTTGTAATTTCGATAACAGCAAACTTATGCTTTTCCGATTGGATTGCAATACATTTGCCAAAAGGTGATATTATAAAGAGATAGTGGACTTGTAGATAAGAAGTAGGCAGTGCATTATTTTTTAACAACAATTTTGAATAGTGAAACTCATAAAGAAGAAATAAAAACAGTAACTTTATCAGGAGGTACTCGTACATATAACTACATTTTCTACACTCTTAAAACAAAAGAGTGAAATCCACTCCTACAGGGGAAGTGCATTTTCGGCACCGGAAAGGAGTGGAAATTAACTCAGACTGAGTTAAAACCGCTCGTTTGTTTTAAAGAGTGTAGATGGCAATCAGATGGTCAGTATTCATCAAGTAGTTCTCAAGCTATTGAATTTAAAATTTGCTGTTGTTTTAAGGTCATGCTGTACAATTAACACATTTCTTAGAAAACAGTGATGTCCTGCTGTATAATATGTTTACCTTCATCTCCATCATCCGTAAGACCATAGTGCCGACAGCCGAAAATATGTAGGTATTGACTACATTGCAGAGATAGTTGCTATAAGCCATATATAGTCAATTTGGCGGAAGTCATCAAGCATAAACTATTCACAAGCACGATTATTATAGGTGGCGCTGTGTTCTGACAAACTGTTGATGTCACTATATCTCCACTTAGTGCAGTAGAAATAAGCGAAAAAACACCTTTATCTAGAAAAATTGGAACACAAACTATTCTTGTTGCAAATGGTAGGTAACATGCTTCTGATGAACATACTAAAAATCGCAACCGGTACTGTCGCGACAAATGTTTTTTTGGCCGCCATCTTGAAAAAACGTCAATTTTTAAAAAAAAAATCACAATAAACCATAATAAGTCGAGTTTGGTATCAAATTAAAGGAAATTTTATGCTGACAAAGAATATGATATTGGTTTCAAAACTAAAAAATATTTACAAACATGATTTTGAAAGGAAACTATGAGAAAACGTCAGAAAAATATCACTGCAAGTAACGGAACCACCCCATGTTATTATTGAGATGTCCAACAAAAGTTTGCTATTTTGCGACTCAAAGCCACGATTCAAAGAATGGAGTCACTAAAATAATAAGCAATATTGAACATACCCTCATGAAATGTACTAAAAGAATGGACAAATAATGACTGAAAGTTAACATTTAGCCTGGATTTTAAATCTTTCGAAATGCAGTGAACTAACTTATGCAATGAGTTTGCTGACCAGAGTTTTCCGTTGATATAACTGATGCAGGGATGACAAAATATTTTGTAGTTCTAAACAAGGCAATTCAATTTTTTATAGACCGCAGTAAATTTACTGATTCTTCAAGTGTTTTGTGGAATTTTTTAATGGAATAACAGATAGTGCATACAAAGCTAACGTGATATGATTAAAATAGATATTCAAAATAAACTTACATTCTCTTCCAGCGATGGGACTTTATTGAAAACTGACTGAACTGCAGTTATGATGAAAATATTGAAAAAAAGGACTAGTTATTGCTGGTAAAACTCATCATTTAGATACGCGTCTTTTAACAAAGAAGACTTTTTTGTGTTCCCTTAAATAATATAATACAGACTGTAATTTTTTTTTTTAAATTACGAGTTATCTACATTACGAACTTCATTATTTAATCAAAACAGACGACAAATCAGGAAAACGAACAAATATTCTTTTGCAAACTCAATAGTTTTAAAATCTTGTTAGTTAAAAATATGGATTTTAAAGAAATAAAAATAAATTTTAAAAAAAATCATTATTTAAACTTTAATGTACATTAAACCATAATATATAAAAGTTGAAAGTTATATCAGTGGTTTGTAAAATAAAGTTAAATTAATTAAAATTAAACCTCATCTTCATCGTTAACTAAATCAAAACTGTATCCAGAGTTAGCACAGTACTTTCCACAACTGTTTTTGTAAACTACTAAGCATGGATGTCTGTATCGACGGCAGCGTGGGATTCAGGGAATGGCATATTAAAGCTTTTTGCAAATAATTATATACAAATGCACTCGAAGGAGGTGGTATGTTGCTGCATTTTGTGTTGGGGGTAACCGAGCTATATCAAATCCTTTCTTAGTTGAAACGCAGCGTATTTAGTGTGCTTGAGTTGGTGTTAAGTCATAAAGTACCACAATTAATTAACAACTAATTTATACCAAATATTCTTTACCAATATCGTCGGATGACTCAAATTTGCAAGCCTATCGGTAAGGTTTTTGATCTTATTATACTCTTGAAAGCCGAAAATTTACTTTTTTCAAATAGCGAATAATCGTCGATGAATAATTGTCGCAATAGAGCTAGACAAGGGCTACTAAAGTTTTAAAAGCTTCCTCTCGTATTAGAAATTTGAAAAACTTGAATATCTCGAACTTAATAATATTTTATGGCAGATTACATGTGAAAAGTATTCTTAGTAGAATGGGTGAAAGGTGGCATTAAAATATCCGCATCATCAGCTACTACAGTTACTTGCCTTTCTTGTGCTTTTTTAATTCTTCCTTGACGATTACTGTATTTGTATCACATTCTACATGAACAACGGAATGACCACTTTCTTTCAAATAGCTTTCTCTAATATAATGCAAAAGCGTCGTTTTAGCCAATTGGAAATAAATATGTATTTCTTCACATTTATAGGTGATTTTTCATCAAATACAATTACAATTACAACGTATGTCTTTTTAATGCGTAATTTGAGGAGGAGGCTGCACAATATACATTTTGTTTGGTTTTTCATACCCATCAAAAACTATTACAACTTTTTAAGAAATTATGTTGACATTATACTAAATACTAGTATTGACTTGTGATATCCCCAAATGTTGTAGAAGTGGTCCAGGTGAATTAATGCACCATTATCAAGAACGTAGGAAGTACTTTGCTGGGCACAAGGAGACTGTCGAATTTTATTATTATCAATGGAATCTAATAAGCTTTAGAAATATGTGTCCGACTTCCTTATTTGTCGAGTGTTATATGGTAAATAATGAAGTTTGTAATACATAGATAACTCGTAATTGAAAAACTTATTTTTCTTGTACTATATTATCCAAGGAGATGCAAGCAGGCATCCTCTCTGCTAATTTATACGATGAGTTTCACCGCAAATCATTTTTCCATAGTTTCATTGTAACTGCTTAGTCGGTTTTCAATAAAGTTCCATCTCTAAAAGGTTTGTTAGTTTATTTTGAATATCTCTTCCAATCATGTCACGTTGGCCTTGTCTGCACTATCTGTTATTTTATTTAAATATATTCCACAAAACACATAAGAGTTAGTAAGTGGACTGTGATCTAAAAAATTGACACAATCTTTCGCCATCCTTGCATCAGTTATATCAACGGAAAACACTGGTCAGCACACTCGTTGCATAAGTTAGTTCACTGCATTTCGAATGTTTTAAAATCCAGGTTCCATGTTGACTTCCAGTCATTCTTTGTTCATTCTTTTAGTACATTTCATGAGGTTGTTCAATATTGCTTATTATTAGGGAATCCATTCATTGAATCATGGCTTTGAGTCGCAAAGTAGCAAACTTTTGTTGGACATCTCAATAATAACAAGGGATAGTTCCGTCGCTTAAAGTAGTATTTTTCGGACGTTTTCTCGTCGCTTACTTCCAAAATCATGCTTGTAAATATATTTTTTAGTTTTAAACCAATATCATATTCTTTGTCAGCATAAAATTTCCTTTAATTTGATACCAAACTCGACTTATTATGGTTTATTGTGATTTTTTAAAAAAAAATTTGACGTTTTTTCAAGATGGCGGCCAAAAAAACATATTTGTCGCAACAGTACGGGTTGCGATTTTTAGTATGTTCATTAGAAGCATGTTACCTACCATTTGCAACAAGAATAGTTTATGTTCCAATTTTTTCTACTTCTAACTCTATTTCGACTGTACTAACTCGCGTCATGATTCGAAGAGATTAAGCTTGTTCGTGTAGAAGAATGTGAACAAGAACGTGGCCTAAACGATATCAACCTTTTAAAACTAAATTAGTATTTATTATGCAGTTGTCTGCCATTTTAATTTTAAACGGACATTTATTTTTTTAAAGTGATGAATAAAGTTAAAAAATTCTTTAGAAAACAGTGATATACTTGTAGTGGTTTACTGGTGTTATTTCTCACCAAAAGCATCAATCGTAAATTTCGCCGTGATTAAAAATAAATTTCACTATCGGCGGCAGCTCGTTCTCTAGTATAGAGTAGCTACGCACGAGTCTATCGAGTACCTGCGTTCTCTAGTATCGAGCCTATGTTGAAGTATCCGACGATGCCGAGCAAGCCGAAGGCCGAGAGGATGTATTTAATGATAGGCAGAGGCTACGCGCACGGGCACCGTTCACCCATTACGTGTACGGGTATTAACGCGCACGCTCAAGTCGGGGCTTACTGGAACCGTGCTTACATTGCTTGCACGGACATTCATGATATACTTGAAAGTTTTACTCTTATTTGGGCCCCGGGCAATTTTGTTTTCTCTATAAAAACATCAGTATCCAACATGGGCAGTATTGTAGGGCGCATTGAAAGCCTAAACACTCGTTTGGGGCCCCGGAAATTTTGTTTTCTCTAAAAAAACATCAATTCTAGCCATTTGCAATGAAAGTTCAAAAAAATAGAAATTTAAATACTTCATGAAAACGTAAAAAATGCAAGTAAACTTTTCCAGGACAAATTTGAAACGATGATCTTACCAGGGTGAAAAAAATCTATAATTCAGCCTAAAGCGTGTTTTGAAACCGAGACCTTTAGAATACGAACCTTTTATGCTACCACTAAGCTACGGTGGTCAAGGATGAATCAAACTAAAACTGTTAATAAGCCTCGCTCCTGCGCAGTTACTACCCGTGCGCGCAATGCTTGTACGGTGCCCGTGTACGTAGACACTCCGTTAATGATATCATTTGTAGAATTGATTACTTTAAGTCAGGCAAAGGACAATGCCAATGAACTTCAAGTGCTGTAAGGCGCCAAACACACACATTTTTCTGGGCTCATTAAGAATTTCATTTTTTCAATCGCCTTGATGACGCTTCGCACAGGCCATGAAATTGGTTTTGCAGCTGCAAAACAACCTATATAACTTTAGAAATCGGTAGGTTTTTTTAGTTAATAACAATGAACGAAGATGTGACCTGACTGTCTAATAGACTTTAAAAAAGTCAGTCAAGTTTATCATAGTAATTTATTTTTGAAATGGGTTCATTTTAGAAGAAAAAGTTCCAACATGTCTTTAGAAAACAGTGTTGTCCTGTTGTGGAAACTGTTTCCCACCCACTCCATTATCCGTAAGTTCCCCATGCATAAAAACTACCCCACCATCATTAGCTGAACGTTCTCTAGCATGGAGTAGCTCCACAATGTAGAATCCGATTATGCCCAGTAAGCCGAAAGCCGAGAGAATGTAGATCTTGACATCGTTGCAGATGTGACTGCTGTAGATCAGGCACAGGACGCTGCCGACGCACTGCCACAGTTGTAAGACCCCGTAGGCTGCTTCTTCGTTGTCTTTAAAGAGTATGCCATAGAAGGCTGGAAATTATAAGTAATATGTTATTTAAATTAAGATAAAAAAAACGTATAATGCAGAAAGCTTTTTAAGAGGGACTGTCAGTCCCATAGAGCTAATGTATTAGTTTTGAAATCATAACTTTTGTAAAAGAATTGCTTTGCCATGTTATCCCATTTTTACCAGGTATGAGAACCATCATAACATCAATTTTAAAAAAATTGAAAAATTCTTTTTAATTAAATTAATTGAAAAGAAAAAAACATCTGGTTATTTAATTATTAATTGATAAAGTTTTAAAATAGTGTCGCCATCTGCTGTATATTTTTGGCATTTTAAGCTTCGAAAATATATAATTGAATAACTAGATAACATTTTCGTTTCAAATTTGTTTCATTTCGATGGTATGATGATTCCCATACCTGGGGAAAAAGGGTTAACATGGCAAAGGAATACTTCTGTGGAAGTTGTGATTACAAAACTAATGCATTAGCTGTATGGGACTGACAATCCCTCTTGAAGCATGTAAATTGTTTAGTTGAAGTATTTACCTAAACTTATAAAATAAAATGTAAAATAGTAGTATAATGATGAAACTTAGAAAATCATAAAACATCAGGAGAATAAATTATTGTATTTCACTTAAAATGTTTATGAAAGATTTTAATTTTTAATTGGCCAAATAAAATATATAATTCTCAATTATGTAAGGAAAGGTAAACCTAGACCCTTAGCCACTTAAATCACAAAAAAAAGTTTCCATTGAAATGGTCATGCTTTTATAGAACTTGAAGATGACGTTTAAACTATTTCTTCTTGGTTTAAAGTAATGACGCAATGACGAATTTATATTGAAGAACTTTAAGTTTTGAATGATAAGTTCCAAGTTTGAAAAATTGATCCAACATCCTTTGTGATGAAAGTCTCCGCATGGATTACAAGTTTAAATTATACGGGACAAGAATAATCTCACCAATTCCTTACTTCGAAAAATAGCGATAAATGTTTTGCCATGCGTTCTTCCCCTATGTTTAGATAGGTCAAACAACTTAAAGATTTAATTATTTAAGCGCAGATGTCTTCTTTAACACGTTCTCGCCGAGACCGATTTTAATTTGTTTTTATGTGAGGCGGGGCTCAAATTAATGCGGCGCTTCTTCTTTCGGCGCGCGAATTTTGCCTGTTCACACCTGCATACGCGCTTTATGTTTGAAGTACAAGTAGTGAAATCGAAAGATCGGAATATATCTCAGTAGTATTATATCGAAATTTATGCCCAGAGAAATGAAACGATCATTGAAAAATCACATTATCATGGTGTAGTAATGATATTACTACATTAATAGCACAATTTAGTGCGTACCACCGGTGGTACGCGCCGCCCGATGAGACACTGTAGGGCCACAGGTGACCCGCGCCGCCAGATGAGACATACTAGTGCGGGGCACCGGTGGCCCGCGCCGCCAGATGAGACATACTAGTGCAGGCCACCGGTGGCCCGCGCCGGTGTGAACGTGTTAAAGGTATTCCTTAATCGATGAAAGACTATCAAAAATGTTCCTTACATTTAGTCTGGGTGTAGAAGATGCCGAAGACCATCCCCCAAAGCACGCCAATGACGAACAGCATCTCTGGATGGTCCGGGTCTGGCTTCCAAACCACAAGAAGCACATTTAAGGCTACGTTGAGGACAGCTGCTGCACTGAAGATGAACGGTACTCCAGTGTACCGCACTAGCCATCCAGACAGCGTGGAACTCAGCGCAACTGTTGCTCCTCCGATTGCGGTTACCAAGCCAACGTGGCTGATGCCCCATGAGCAACCGACATAGGCCTGAAAGATACAGTATAAACCCGGTTAAAGCGTCAATTCCGCGATGTTTATGACGTTATAAACAAGGTTTAATATTTAAGTGTCCTAAATCATGAAAAATACGGATTATGTTCTCGTATGATTAATAAAAGTTATAAAATGGTATCTATTGAATTCATTTTAATTCTATGTGCTGTTTGTAGTAGTTTCATTTCTCCTTCTCCGGTCAATATTTTTTAGGCCGGAAATATTTTTCAAATTTGGAAACTTTTCCCGCAAAATTTGGCCAATAAAATAAAAATTAGACAGTAAATCCAAACTTTATTAAAAAAATTCTTTGAGAACTCATTTTGGATGTCGTAAAACGAGTCGAGTTATTAGCGAGGGGTTATTTAAAAATTAAAAATTGTCGTTTTAAGCAAAGGTCTAATAACATTAAGGTCTATGGGTAATTCAAGGGATTAAACATTAATGGCGTTATAGACGAGTTGTCGCTGTAACTAAGTTTGACTGTACAATGAAATTTCGTTACAACGAAACTAAGTAGAGTATCTCAAAGATGATGTTCGTTCATTTAAATAATATTTATAACTTAAAGTACTTTGCTTATAAGTATTTTTTTAAATTAAAATATCGGTAATAGCAAAACAATAAAAGTGTTAGCAAATGAAAAAAAACTTGGTAGGTATATCTTAATTTGATTTTAATCAAACTACCACATAATCAATAAATCGCTGATTTTACTTTACTTCTGCGAATAAAAATCAAATCGTATGTGAACTACCTGACACTCTTCAATAAAAAGACAACTGACCTTTGTAAATTCCGTCAAGTAGAAGGCTTTTATCATTCCATTGTGCATCGTCAAAGGTATGAGCAGAATATGGTCTCTTTTCTGTGCCTGCCGAAAAGTCGAAAAAAGCATCTTCAAAGACAGAGACACACTTTTGTCTCTACCCTTTAAGTCGTCGATAAATAAAATGACAACTAAGATTGCAAATATGCAAAGTACGAGGCAAATAGATAAAAGAAGGTTTCGAGTCTCGGGTGTAGGCTGCACAAGATTTTCCGCCAAACAGACTGGTTTGTCACCGCAGTATCCAGAACCACATACACACGTATCATTGAAACTAGTGATGGTAGTACTGGAGGCGTAACTGTTCTGGAGGACAAAGTAGGACATCAAACTACCCCAAATGAAAGAACTTTGGTAGATCATGCCGTGAAACCCAAAAAATCTGCTAGTAATGGATTCCGAATAACGCTGGGAGAACTTTAGCCCAGGTTGTGCTGAAGGGTGATGAGGAATCACATTCACGTCTTCTGGGTAGACCTTGTTGAATTCCATAGAAGCCGGGGCATCACTCTGATTAAAGTTATCCTTGTCGACCCTATAGAACGTTGCATAACTCACCGTAGTGCCCTGAGGTTTAACCTCCAGTTCCTTGATAATACTGTCTTCTTTCAGCTTCTTGTAAAAACTGGCCAGATCGTTCACGTACGTGTCCACAGTCCCCATGTACAAAGAAAATCCAACACCGAGAAACATAGAGGACACCATCATCAACGGGTACAAAGGATAGAAGTTGACACAGACGAAAGGTATGAAACACAACATGGACAAGACTATGACGAACTTGCAGCCAAATCTCTTGATGAGGTACTTCGGTAAGAAGAAGGCTGATACGACGCTGAAGAAGTACTGGACAGCAATGGATGCGATACCTACTCCGCCTTCAGCGTTGAGGGTACTCTGATATACTTCCAGTACATCGGCTGTCATCAAAAGTAGCAAGGATCCGACAGAACTCACTAGCAAGTTCTTGAAGATGCAGTATTTGGTGATGAGAATCGCTTTATTTCCATCGTTTCTGAATTCTTCGCGTAAGCCTTTGGTTGAAAGAGGACACATTTTGAAGATGTACATATTTTTTATTCACGTTTTATAATCTAGAGAAAGAGAAAACTATATTTAGAAGGATATGATTCGACAAAATTTATCAAAATTGCATAAAATCACTATAGTTTTGATGCGAAACTGTTTTGCTTGTTGAACAGTATATAAATTGGATGCAATTTTGCTGATAAAATATTAGTCAATATCCCGTATCGAAAAGTAGTCCGTAAATATAAGATTACATATGGCAAGTAATAAGAAACATTTATTGAAATTCTATTTTCCTTCTATTTCATTGAAATCTTCGATTTTATAGGATTATAAAAAGACTTTATGGGTATCACAGCTTTAACATACATAAAATTTCATTTTGATGAAAAAAAACACTTTTCTTTTTAGAAAAACACACACGTTACCCTATTTACCATTAAACAATAATATTTATAATTAAAATATTATAATTGGTCCAAAGTATATATACGTTTGCCTTTGAATCGTCTAAAAAACATTGAAACTTAAAAATATTTATCTATAATTTTTATTTACAATGTCCTACAAAAAGTTTACAAGTGGTTTTTTTTACTGATAACTTTTGAGGGTAACTCTACAAACCAAAAACTATGTTATGTTATTTTTTAAAAATTCTTCTTAGAAAACAATCGACAGTGAATAAACTGTCGAAATACTTTAAAGATATTTTCGCATAATTCAAAGACTAAGAATATGGAAATGCCTAACCACATTCCTAGCTCACTACCTATACAGCCCAACAACTCTTCAGACATAAACTTCGGAGCTTGAACAAAAGCCTTCCTCAAAGAACTGGATCGAAATATGTTTACTTTAACGAAACGCCTCTTGTAGGCATCATTTGACCATAAATTCGTAACACCATCTGTTTTCATTTTTGAGAAATAAGCTTCAGAAGGCCATTTTGCCACAGATACGATTTCTTTATAACTTGTTGAGACGCAAGCAAACGGACAGACCAAGTCGCTTTCATCTTCTGATACGTCGGTCAGACTTTCATCTAGGCAACACATCTGTGTCGGGTTGAATAGACTACAGTGCTCCGAATTTTTGATTTTCGGAAGAGTAGGGTCTGTGCAACCACATCTGGATAAACTTCGTTCTTGTATTAATCGTTTCACGCATCCGAGCATAGTTGAATCGTTGTGCAACTGATTTATTTCTTTGTAAAACTGATTTGTTTTGTTGTGAAACTGGTTAGCGTCGTTATTGAAATCTTTGTCGTCGTTGTTGAACTGATTAACATCATCGTTGAAAACATTTTCTTCGTTTGAATTCGAAGAATCGTTAAACTGATTTCCATCACGATTGATGTGATTTCCGTCGTTGTTGAATAGATATCCCTCCTGGTTGATCATAATTCCGTCATTGGTGAACATATTTCCACTATTATTTAACACAATTCCTCCATTGCCGAACTCATTTGTGTAGTTGTATAACTGATTTGCGTCATTGTCGAAATGATTTATACCGTTTTTGAACAAATTTGGGACTTTACTGAACTTAAATGTGCCGTTGTATATAGGAATATCCTCATTGATAAACTCATTAGTGTAGTTGTAAACAAGTATTGGAGGGAACGGCAATGGCAATAACCCGCCAGTATCGAACGTATTCATGTCGCTGTTGAACGTATTAGAATAGTTGGTGAACGTATCTTTAATTTGGGAACGTATACCGTAGTTCTTGCACTGATCTTTGAAAGGAAATGGAAGTCTCTTCATTTGTCTTTCCGAAAAAGCAATCGACGTCGCAAAGCCCGGATTGACATCTATTCCATTTTCTTCTGGGTTGGGATCTTCCAAGGGATTATGGACGATGACTCTGGCACCCACTAATTCTGTCACATCAACATAGTTGTTTAAATCTAGATTAAGAACCAACTCTAGTCCTCTTTGTGACACTAAACCAACATCAAAATCCCTATTCTTGTTTGGATTTTTGAAAGTAAAGCAGTTACCATATCGAAGACTGCTGAAGGTCTCGAAATCATGACTCGAGCAAGCTTTTCCATTAAAGGAGCACTGGTCAATAAAGTCAATCGCTTGATGACCGATCATGATGCGCTGAGTTTCGTTTAGTTGCATATACATCTTGAGAAATAGGTATTTTTCGTATTTGAAACTTCCTTGTTCTACTTCATATTTATTATTCTTACAAGAAGACATCATGGATCGCCTCTCAGACAGAATAAAAAAAGGAGACATATTTCCTACCACGTTCGGGAACCGAATTACCATATTTACGCAACCTTCGAATTCGTTTGGCTTCTTCATGCACTTTCTAAACTTTTCCATAACTCTGTTCTGGTTGCAGACTGTAACTGCAGGAAAATCCAAAGTATCAATTTGTTCCACTTCCAAAGTGACAACAATTGGATACTGGAAGTATATTTTCCCGAATCCATAAATCTGATAACAACATCCCATCAGAGCAGATACCAATACAAATATCCATAAGCATTTTCTAACCCTGTTTTCCGAATTGCCTATTTGTGAAACTGCATAAACCGATGAATTTTCCAGAACACTGAGTTTAACTTTATTTGTGCTTAATTTAGAAGAATACCTGGTTCTATTGATATTTATAGTTAAATTATTTTCACATTCATTAAAAGGATATACTCTCGTTATTCGCTTTATTTTAGGCATTTTTTTATTCAATTTTTTTAAAACAGCACATTCAGATTTGATAATTTACTTTGCTGTTGTATTTGATAAGATGCTGTTGTGTTTGAAGTTCGCCCTCTTTATAAATGAAAGATGCACTCAAAACACTCTAAACAGTTAGATTATATGATGCAAAATTATTGATATATATTATTATTATCAATGAAACGCTTATCAAAATGCTACAATAGGTAAATCAAAAAAAAAATTTGTTACAAAACAGATTTGTCTGATCTGTCTTATTTGGTTTAGCAATAGTTTTTCAAAATTGTCTTTTAAGTAAGTTTCCGCGGTATCCGGTTTATTTTCTACCTATTCATTTCCTTCAAAAAAGTTATTTGTTTCTTATTTTTGCTTGCATACAGTCGAAGTCAGTCCTTTCGTATCGTTTCCAAATAATATCTGCAGCAATACGTTCTCTGATACATCATTTACTATTAATTTTGTCCTTATTTACTTTAGATGAAACACGCAACCTATAATGTCTGGTATTAGTTTTAATTTAATGGAATTTATAATTAAAATATAAATTTTTGATGGAAATATCAGAAGAGTTTATAATCAAGTAACAACTTGTTTCACCAGACCTATTTCAAGTGCATAATAAAAAAATCTAAACCGTCACGATCACATGAAAAAAAAACATTAAAATTTTGTACTTAATAAGAGAAACTTTTTTTAAAAAAGTCATTTAGATGCACCGATGACTGGTAAACAGGGGTATCCAAACTTTTTTACTCTTCGACTGACTGAAAAATGACGTTATTCAAGCAGACTCCCAAACAGTAAAAAAATATATAATTTTTAGATTTAAATAGTTCAACAGACGTCATATTGACGTTAAACTGTCTCCGTAAAACCACAAATGGTATTGCCTACACGTCATAAACTGTCCTTTTCATACATTAATATCTTAAAGGCACAGTTCAGTTGAGATAAATATTTTAATTTGTGGAGCTTATTTTTCTGGATATTTTTTAGTTGACTTGAAAACCTCCATAGTGTATAATATGTGTATATTTAAACTCATAGTTTCCTTGCACAGAAGCCACGACAACGGGCGGAGCAATTAGATGAAGACAAAATATAACGGCTGAAATTTCCTGTAAATCTCATCCGTTTTATAGCCCCGCCCATGGTCGTGGCTTCTGTGCAATAGGAAACTATGAGTTTAACAAAAGTAGTTATTTGGGCTATTGAAGGCGGACGGTAGTTTGGAGTCTCTCAAATTGGCCAGTGTATCTAAAACATGTTGTTGTTACTTTAATCTTTTAAAAGGAAAACAAATCAAATATTCATAATACGATTATAATCAAATTTCTATCAACGTTTTATCAAAATGCTACATTAGTTTATAGTTTATAATTACAGAGAAGAACATTACTTATTCATATGACAATCATAGATTTATATTTCTATAAACTTTTTTGATTAATGGTGTTTTGAAATGCATATAACCAGTAATAAAGAAGATATATAGATTTGAATATGTTTCTATTATTTTTAAAAACAATTAATATTAATTATTCAATCAAAAATTACCGTATTATTATTGAAGGTTATTGTGTTAAGTCCAATGTTTTTTTTATATTGAATTAGAGATGAAATTTATAATTCATATTAACATTTTTAATTTAAATTTATAGGGATTGAAATGTTTAAATTTAGTATTCCTAGTAACAACAAAAGTTATTGATTATAGTTTTGTCTTTCAATTTAAATTTAACCTAATTAAATAATTTCTTTTAAAACAATATGACAATAAATATATTTGGTATGCTGTAGGGAGCCTAGTGGTCAGCGTCTCTGTCTCGCGATCGGAAGGTCCCGCGATCAATTCCCGGTACCACTGAAGACCTACCGAGTATATGCGAAGTACGTGCTCGTTAAATCTGTTGGGTCCGAAAGTCCTGTGGTCGGTCATTGCGCAGTTTACCACGGGTACAGGCCCCTGGAGACTATTTCTCTACCCTTCAGGGACATGTCTAAATTGCGGAGGTGGCGATAGGTGGCAGCATCTGTCAGCACGATGCCAAGTCGGATTCCTGCCGTGTAGTCTCTACACGGGCATCTCTCCTCAGGAACCGCACCCATTTGCTTTAATCCTTTCCCGCTCCGCGGGAAGAGCTTGGGTTTCCCAAGTGACATTAGTAACAACAACAATATATTTGGAAGACAAGGTCTGATCTATTAAAACTCAAACTATAAGCACAACATATTTTGGCGGACCCTTTAAGGAAAATGTTGTCTGTGATTGTCCGTAATAATAGTGTTAGTCGGCCGATGTATCATATTTTTGCTACCATTTCATCGGCTTCCTCATAACATCGATCCAAACTAAACACTTTGGAAAATGAATGAGTCAAAGTCAAGTTGAAATGTACTAAAATTTTGGGGGCATACGGCATTTGCATATAGAAACTAAATTAAGGCCCTAACATGAGGCCTACCTCTAACAAGAGAAATCATCTATAGGATGCTTTCGCACGAAGGAGTGAAATACTCGACTGGTAAAACCGCTCTTTAAAGTGGACGTAGATTTTTTCTTTACCCACTCGCAAAAGAGTGAAATCCACCCTATAGGGGAAGTGCATTTCGGCACCGAAAGGAGTGGAAATTAACTCAGACTGAGTTAAAACCGCTCGTTAAGAGTGGCATGACGTAGATTGTTTTCTTTTACCCACTCCGCCAAAAGAGTGAATCCATCCTATAGCGAAGGTCTTTTGGCACCGGAGTAGTGGAAATTACTCAGACTTAGTTAAAACACGCTCGTTTTAAGAGTGCACTAGATTGTTTTCTTTACCACTCCGCCAAGAGTGAAATCCACTCCTATAGGGAAGTGCATTCGCACCGAAAGGAGTGGAATTACTCAGACGAGTTAACGCTCTTAGAGTGCAGGACGTAGATTGTTTTCTTTACCCACTCCGCCAAAAGGTGAATCCTCCTATGGAAGTGCATTTTCGCACGAAAGGAGGGAAATTACTCAGATGATTAAAACCGCTCTTAAGAGTGCAGGACGTAGATGTTCTTTACCACTCGCCAAAAGAGTGAATCACTCCATAGGAAGTGCATTTGGCACCGGAAAGGAGTGGAAATAACTCAGACGGTAAACCGCCGTTTAGAGTGAGGACGTAGATTGTTTCTTTTCCCACTCCGCCAAAGAGTGAATCCCTCTATAGGATGCATTTCGGCACCGAAGGAGTGAAATTACTCAGATGAGTTAAAACGCTCTTAAGAGTGCAGGACGTAGATGTTTTCTTTACCACTCCGCCAAGAGTGAATCCCTCCTATGGAAGTGCATTTTCGCCGAAGGAGTGAAATTACTCAGACTGAGTTAAACCGCTCGTTTGTTTTAAAAGTGTAGGCCTGGGCCTTATGGTAGATCAGGCTCTTTTGGTTTAGGTTTTATATTGTATTATATATCGATAAGACGTTTTTGGTTAATGGTTGTTATGTGAACACTGTTCAACACAATTAAATTGCCCCATCTAAATAGTATTAAATCTACCGTTTAAATAGTATCATCTATACTAATGTTCACTAAACATATGCCATACAGATAACACTATTTACTTTTGTAGGTCGGATATAACAAAAGTATAAGATGATTGTAAACTGTGGAGGTAAATTATGATAATGGAATTCAAAAACCCTTCTGCATTATTCAGACATTTTTATAGTACATGTGTAATGCAAAAGTTAACTTAACTCAATAACAAAATATAACATTTAGTGCTCAAGAGTACAACATAAGCGTTTTACAAAGCTTTAAATGATACAATATAATTTATACAAACTATAACACTTACCATAAGGTATTCCTGTTTTAATATTTAAATGTTAGAATTAATATTTAGTTTTTTAAAAAAAAACTATCCGTAACGTCATGTTTTAAACTTTTTGTACAAATGCAAATAAACCAAAAGAATTTCAGAAACTTAAACGAAAAAAAAAAATGCCGGTAATACTGTAACTGTATGAAATGAACCATGAATGGTGATAAATATTATAAATTTACAAAAGGTTCTCAGTATAATAAGTATTTAAAAAGTAAAGTCAGCGACAATCAGATATACTGCTGATAATATCTATCTACTTCGTGTTAACTTGTGAAACCAGCATAGAAATACTGACAGTCATGATATCTATGTACCTTTTGCAATCAATGTCGGTTTTCATAATCGTCTCTAAATCCTAAAACGAATCAGCAATTTTTAGTTTATAAATGGTTAAGTTTTTGTGGTTGTCTTTGGGGTTAGTGGAAGATAAGTTTAGTTTTCAATACTATTTTTGTACATTTATTATATGCACAGAAATGCGCGCAAAAATAGCATCTAATCATAAGCAGAGGTCCTTCCTGCTATAACTTCATCAATAAATAATATTCATCTAATGGGGTTTAACTTTACTGCAAACAAAAATACCAATCACACATAAAAGATCCTGAAGTGATCAACGAAATGTACTTACCTTTCAAGTTTCTAAAGAAAAAAAAATGTTTTTAACAATGTTACAAATAGTGGGATCAATATTTAAGCTGCAACATTGATGATCAATTAATCCCCCCCCCCCTTAATTTTTGTAAAGAAATAAATATTTTCCAAAGTAATAATTATTGAACTGCGTGCCAAAAAAATACTAATAAGTTTATTATATATTACTATTGGTCTTATAATAATACGAAGGCTTTTTTTTAAATGATGTTCATTTTGTTTCAAAGAAATAACGACAATATTTTGGTTCAAAAACCTTTATTTTATAATTGTACATACTTTTGGCTATTTTTTTACATAGTTGCTAGATTTACTGATGCACTTGTCATACCTTAGAACTAAATTTTGAAAACTTTTTTCAAAGAAGTCAGCGGCCTGCTTGGACAGTCAAGAGCTCACGGCCGCATTTACTTCTTATACATATGGCTCCCAATACCTTTTTAACAGTACAAATATTTCAATAATTTACACAGTGATTGAACATGCTGGATCATGCATATAACAGCAATAAATACCCTGACTGTATGCATTATAACTATTTGACTTTCTGATCATCACGTAGTCAAGTCTTCTGATTTTGCTGCCAGTCTCCAGTTCTCAAGTTTATAAATGTCTTTTTGCTGATAGTTTTTGAGGTTAACTCTACCAACCAAAAACTATATTATGTTAATGCTACATACAAATTTCTTTTAAAACAATTAACACTGAATAAATTATCTAAGTACTTTAAAGATGTTTTCGCATAATTCAAAGACTAAGAATATGGAAATGCCTAACCACATTCCTAGCTCACTACCTATACAGCCCAACAACTCTTCAGACATAAACTTCGGAACTTGAACAAAAGACTTCCTCAAAGAACGGGATCGAAATAAGTTTACTAGCTAGTTCTCTAAATCTAGATTTAGTACCAACTCTAGACCTCTTTATGAAACTAAACTAACATCAAAATCCCTATACTTGTTTTGATTTTTGAAAATAAAGCAGTTACCATATCCAAGACTGCTGCAGGTCTCGAAAACGTGATTCGAGCAAGCTTTTCCATTAAAGGAGCACTGGTCAATAAATTTAATCGCTTGATGACCGATCATGGTGCGCTGAGTTTCGTTTAGTTGCGTATACATCTTGAGAAATTGGTATTTTTCGTATTTGAAACTTCCTTGTTCTACTTCATATTTATTGTTCTTACAAAAAGACATCATGGATCGCATCGAGAATAAAAGAAAGGAGACATATTTCCTACCATGTTCGGGAACCGAATTGCCATATTTACGCATTCTTCGAATTCGTTTGGCTTCTTCATGCACTTTCTAAACTTTTCCATGACTCTGTTCTGGTTGTAGACCGTAACTGCAGGGAAATAAAAAGTATCTAAATGTTCCATTTCCAAAGTGACAACAATGGACAATTACAGCGTTTTCCACAAACATATTTATTCGATTAAGCATATTAAAAAACCTCTAAAACTCAAGTATTTCTGGTTTTAAAGATGTATTTATTTTTAAATTCATTTTTAAAGTTAATGACACGTCACTCTTGTTAAATCTCTCTTAGCATAACAGATGACGTCACGGTTGGCTTTTTTTTTTGTTCTTGGCGTGTTATTTCGTATCACGTTTCACTGTATCGCTTTTGAAACTGTGAAACGTGCTTTCATCCTTATCAAACTCTTAAAAAAGTTGTGCTATTTTACAGAAACATGTCATGTTCATTCCAGTTAATTTCTTCAAACGTTGAACGATTTCACTCGACTATTCCGATCAGATCCAACAGTCAATAGTTCTGCAATAGCTCATACGCGCTCTAGTGTGTGTATTTTAACTAACAACCAAACTTGGAACAAGCTGTTTAACTTCCTTGATATGAACTGGTTACAAATAATATTGTCTTCTTCTTTTAATGAGGTTTCTCAGAAATTGTAAGGTTTACTATTTTATAAAGTGTATTACAGCATAGATCGAAACATCGCCAAAAACATAACAGTTGACGTCAGAGCTGTTTTCAGTGACGTACGTTTTCGGCAAAATTCAAATGCATTTTTTGTTGAAATTAAACATATTTGTGAATATTTAACCTTACATTCGGAATCTGCAGCTTCTAATGTACCAGAAAAAAACATATATTATGAATTTCGCGTTTCATGCAACTTGTCCATTGGATACTGGAAGTAGATTTTCCCAATTCCATAAATCTGATAACAGTATCCCAACAGAGCAGATACCAATACAAGTATTCATAAGCATTTTCTAATCCTGTTTTTCGAATTGGCGAACTATAAATACCGATGAATTTTCCAGAATATCTTATAGTTTGACTTTTTTTGGGCTTAATTTAGAAAATAACCAATTTCTCTTGATATTTTTTGCTGAATTATATTCCCATTCATTAAAAGAATAAACTCGAGTTATTCGTTTTATTTAGGCACTTTTTATTCAATTTTTTATCATTTAGATACACTTTCAGATTTGAAGTACACTGTTAAAAAATAGGCACTTTGTTTCACCAAAAACATGGTTCCTAGTAGCTGCAACGGCTGTGTGGTGAAACGTTAATCCATATTTTTGGTATTCGGTTGAACCATTTCTCAGGTTTTTTTATTCCAAATCCAGAAAAATGGTTCAACCAAACACCGAAAAAAAGGTGAAACATTTCACCATACAGCCGTTGCAGCCAGCTACTAGGAACCAACATCATGGTGAAATGAACCAATATCATGGTGAAACCAAGCACAAAATTTTTAACAGTGTACTTAGCTGCTGTATTTTATGAGTGGGAATCATTAATAGTAATTATTATTAACAATTGAAAGCCAATAAATTGCCTGTTAAATAGATTAAATAAATTGTTGTATAACGGATTCGTTGGATTTATATCTTACTTAGGTTTTACAATGTTATATTTCAAAATAAATTTTTAAGGAAATTTAAGCAATATACGACTTATTTTCTATCTATTCGTTTCCTGTTCTAGGTTATTTGTTTCTTGTTGCTGAAATAGAGTCAAAGTCATTTCCTTCGTAACATTTCAAAATAATATCTACGTCAATGCGTTCTTTGATACATAATTTATTTTTTATGTTACACATATATACTTTATATTAAACACGCATGGTTTAATGATAGTTCAGTTTTAATTTAATTGAATTTATAAGTTAAATATAAATTTTTGATGTGGAAATATCTGAAGAGTTTACATTCAAGTAATAACTTGTTCACCAGACCAATTTTTGTATAATGAAAAATTCTGAATCATCACGATCACACGAAAAAATTACATTCAATAAGAAAAAAAATTCAAGTAATTTAGGTGCACCGATGGTTGATAAACAACAGGGGTATCCAAACTTTTTTTACTCTTCGACTGCCTGATAAAATGATGTTATTCAAGCAGACACCCAAAGAGTAGAAAAAATTAATAATTTTAAGGTTTAGATAGTTGATCAGAAGTTATATTGACGTTTAAAATGTTTCCGTAAAAACAGAAATGATAATGCCGACATACAGCTAATGCGATGTTTACAGATTCGAATTTAAAATTAAAGGAATATGTACAGTTTTATAAATTAAAATTAAATTTTTCCACACTACAATTTAAATGAAAACTCTTTTAGGTGAAGTTTACACCAGCTAATTATCGATTAAAAAGAAAATATTGTTAAACAAGTTTTTTAAAGTTTTTTTTAACATTCTAGTAATTCTCTACGATTTAAGAAGCTTTTATACATATTTTTGTACATGGTTCGATCAAAACTGTGGATGGATACTTAGATAGAAAAAGAAGCACAAAACTTTGTAAAGGTTTGTGTGTAAAAGTGTCGAAAAGTTAGTTTTTTTCTTTAAATATATTATATAAAAAAACTTAACACACATAATTGGCTTGGAGCAGATTTCGTATTTCCTTCCACCTTCATTCCTGGAGAAAAAAAAATATTGGAGCTCTATCGTATTTTTTCCAAAAGCCTTAGTATATAAGTATATAACAGGACAAATTGACACCGAGACAATTGAAAATTCCCTTATTCATCTGCAATATGACTAAAAGATAACCAAAAACGTGGTTCATAACCTTTTTCTAACTAATATATAATAAAAAATTCGACCATAATATTTACAAAAAATTATTTAACAAAATCAGCTTAAAAAATTTTACAATTAACATTTTTTTTTCGACTGAGAGAGAGAGAGAGATAATTTCTGTGAACACAACAATATAAAAAACATTTAAACTTTTACGACATCAAAGTTTATTGCAACTTTTAAAGAACTAATTATTATAACACGCAAGTTTTTTAAATACTTAAAAAATATACACTGCGTGACCTAGATAATTTTGAACGGATTACCTTCTGCGGTTTAAAGGTCTTTTAAACATATTTTAAAGTTAAAAAGGAACATAGTATGTATTAATAACGCGTAATATTGGCCATAATGCTTTACATTAATCACAAAGTGCTAATGAGATGCATATTTTAATTTTTGTTACATATTTTCCAATTATTTACAATTGACCTAAAACCCTTCATGATATATAATATGAATAGCAGTTATTTCGGCTATTGCTTGAGCACGGTAGTTTGGAGTTCGGTTAACCAGTATACATGAAACATGTTTTTATCGTGACTGACATTGATACCTTAATAATTTAAAAGGGAAAAAAAAATGAAATATTCAAAATGCAATCTGAAGAGTACAGGGGTAAAAGAGCTTGATTTCATAGGGATCTGTCTGCATCAGTATTTTTTGGCAACAATGGTAACCCGGTGCCTCGCCTAAACTGGTGTAAGGAAACCGGTTACTCACTTTGTTTTCTCTCTGCGGCAACCCTTATTCCGAATCAGTGGACACGAGTCACACGTTTGTCCGCGAAAGAAGAACCGAAAGGAAAACCGGTTTCTTGTCGCCAATGTCCGCCAAGCACAAATGAATACGGGCAGATTCCTACGAAATCAAGCTCTTTTTCCCCCTGTAGTCTTCAAATCAAATTTCTATTTTTTAATAGTGTTATAATAACAGAAGCATGCAGTTGATATGTATTTTACAATTTTGGATACATAATTTCCCGATTATTTCCAATTAACCTAATAAGAGCCATAGTATATAATTTTTAAAATGTGTTATTTCGAGTATTGCTCGCGCGGACCGTAGTTTGGAGTCTCTCAATTAGCCTATCTAGATGAAACTTGTTTTGTTCGTGACTCAATTGCTACTTTAGGTTTTTTTTAATGAAAAATAACAATAAATATTCATAATGACAATACAAAAATCAAAAATTTCTATCAACGTATTCATCGAAATGAACAACATTTGTAAACAAAAATTTTTATCTAGTTAGTTAATTATATATTTTTAAAGCTTTAAAATGAAAAAAAATAATTAACAGCAGACTGGCGATTTCCCTATTTAAAAACTTTATCAATTAATAATTAAATAACCGGATGTTATTTTCTTTTCAATTTTGTTTTAAATTGATGTTATGATAATTCCCATACCTGGTGAAAATGGGATAACATAGCAAAGCAATTCCTTTGGAAAATTGTGATTTCAAAACTAATGCATTAGCTCTATGGGACTGACAGTCCCTCTTAATAGTGTTATAATAATGGCAGCGTACAGTTGAGACATACATTACAAATTTAGACACATATTTTCCCGAAAATTTAAACTTGACCTAATAAGATTAATTGTAGATAATTATACAAAATGAGTTATTTTGAGTATTGTTCGAGTCTCCCGATTAGCTTATCTAGATGAAACTTGTTTTGATCGTGACTCAATTGTTACTATGTTATTTTAAAATGAAAAGTAATAAAAATATTCATGACACACTTAAACACATTTCTTTCAACGTTTTTTTAACAGTGTTATATAACTTTTGAGTTTATAATAATAGTGAAGACATTTAAATATTTAAAATACAATCAGAGATTTCAATTACTATAATTTTTTGCTTAATATTTTTTCATTACGGACAACAAGTAGTAAAGAAGATATAAGCATTTCTAGATAATCGTAATTCTTAAAAAGTAAAATAATCACTATTATTCAATGAAAATTTATTATTATTGAAGATCGGTGTATTAAATCTAATGTTTGTTTTTGTTAAATTGAAATATAAATTTAATCTATAAATCGCATTCAATTTTAAGATTTTCATGTATGCATTTTTAAAAATGTATTTTAATATAGTCTTCTTTATATTATAATTTTTCAATATTAATTTTGTCATTCAATAGTAACAAAGTTATTTCTTTTAAAAACATTATGACAATGAATATATTTAGTATTTGTTTCATATTGTATTATATGAAGAGCTCAGTGCAAAAGTTAAATCACTTTGGAAAATTAGGTTGGTTAGCTTTTCATAGTATTGTAGAAGGGATCACAACATTTGATTTGCACAAAAATAGTTTCACTTTTTGTCAAAAGTCACTTTTTGTGCAAATCATAATGTTGGTGGTCCCTTCCTACAATACGTTGAAAGTAACCAAATCATTTTTTCCAAAAAGTGATTTAACTTGTTTTTGCACTTAGTCTTCATATATCGATGCGTCGTGTTTGCTTACAATGATTGTTAAGTGAACAATGTTTACAAAACAACCATTTTAAATAGTACCATCTAAATAGTATTAAATCTAACATTTAAACAGTAAAACCTGTATGACAAATGTTCACTGAACATTTGGGTCAGTATGTTCACTAAATATCTATCAGTATATTCACTGAATATACGCCATAGATGATTCGATTTTCTTTTGAAGGTCAAACTTAACAAATATATAAGAGGGTATTTAAAGAAAGGGTTAAGATCAAATTAGCAATAAAATCAAAATTGAATTGAAATACACCCGGCATTATTATTTCTATTATTCACATTTCTATTAAACATATGAAATGCAGGTTTTAATTAAAACAATAACTAATTAAAACATTTAGTTCTCACTAAAAAGTGCAATCGACAAATATTTAGGTGATGAATAAATGTAAAAATATAACTTATACACTATATAACACTTACCATAAGGAATTCCTGTTTTAGTTTTTAAATGTTTGAGTTAATTTTTATTTTTGTGAATCTATCTATAGCGTCATGATTAAAACTTTTTCTACAAATGCAAATAAATCAGAAGAATTGCAGTAACTTATATTGAAAAAATGTTGACAGTCATGATATATAGGCATCTTTTGCAATAAATGTCGGTATTTGAAATAGTTTCTAAATATTTGAACATTCAGCAATTTTTAATTTAACCCATAATGTACTTAATTAATATTTAATTTTAATTATTTGCTATTGCTCAATTACAGCTATCTGTGTAATAAATAATAAAATATAAAGTTAAAAAAGTTGAAACATAAAAAGCACGTTGTGAATTTTTTTGAAAGAATATCTTTACCATTTTAGT